>UZAN01046957.1:10960-26132 GCA_900618425.1 Echinostoma caproni
ATATATATATATATATATATATATATATATATATATATATATATATAGCCGAGTTTGCGCTGCACATCTCAACTGTTTCAGCACGCGTCAATAACTAGAGAAAGAAGCGTTCGTGCTTATTCGTCGTATCTGTGTATGCATCGACCGACAACAGTACACTTGAAATAAAGGATGCATTCTACAAGGATCTTTCACAATTACCCCGAAGTGTTCGATCAACGGACGTCGTAGTAATCGCTGGAGACTTCCATACTAAAGTGGGATCCCTAGACGAATCAGAAAGGCTTCTCATCAGTCCACATGCAATCCCAACAAACCGGACGGAGAACGGAGGTCGCCTACTTCAAATTTGCGCGGACCACGGATTGGTCTTATCAAGCACCAACTAATTATGCAAGACACCGCCTTACTTAAAAACCGCCAATCTACTTATAGAAATGGACCCACATCGCTATCAGTTACCGCTGGAGGGGTGAATTCAAGATTTCCGCTCTCACTGTTCAACACATGTAGATACAGACCATGCTTTGTTACAAGTCAAATTCTCCGTACGCATGAGAAACAACGACAATACCAGTACTGGCAACGAACACCCACGGTAAAATCTCAGCGATAGTTGCAAATCCACCATCGAGGCGGAGTCGAAGGACTCAATGAACACCGGAAGCAAATCAAGGAGATCATGCAAATATCGATGAAAACAATAGCGGACTCTGGAACAGGCACAGGGCACAAAGATGGATCTCGTCGGCCTCTGCAGTCTTGCTTGATGCCTGCAGGACTCTTCCGCGTGATGCTACATATGACAGCAGGCAGATACCTTAAACACCAGCTCATCAAGAGTGTGAGGAGTGGCCGCGAGAAATGGTAGTTAAAAAATGCAGAGAGATGAGAAAGGCTGTGATTATCGGCAATAGTCGCAATCTTTTCCGCTTAACTAGGAATACGGGCCCAATGACAGAAGCGTGAGGTAATCAAGGAGTCCGCCGGATCACTGATTCTTCATCAACAACGCTGTCTTGATCAATGGGCTGAAAATTTCGAGGATCAGTTCCACTGGCCCCTATCGATATCTGACCCATAACATCCCACATAGACCGGGCAAATACTGCCAGCTGATGTCAGTCCTCCAGCTGAAATAGTGGTCTCCCGGAAAATACGTGCATGGTTAAAGGTTGTACAAACTGAAAACTGAATATTGTTGGACAACTGACCAGATTCGAGTAAACGAGTAGGACCGTAGAGATCTTTAGACAAGTGCTAATCTGCATGCGTGTGAACGCGCAACACAACCTGTTTTTTTAAATAATAATAAAAAAACTAACAAACTCAGTATTTTATCAATAGCTGGGCTACGACACAAGGCCAGTGTTTGTACGCAGCTTGAGCTGAACAGGGATATTGCGCAGCAATCAAGTTAAAAGCAACGGAAGAGGAAATGACAAATGACAGGAAGTCGGTGAAACGATAGGATTGGTTTCAGTTTAGTCTCACTCTTATACGACCATCAAGCGCACATTTCGTGCGCCGGTTTTGGTTGCCGTCTTTTGTCCGCTCATTCGGATAAACGAGCAGAATGAAGATTTGGATGTTGAGAGCAGAGTCAAAGATAAAATTGAGAATTCATATAGATTTGGGTTGCAAGAATCATGAGCAGATGCACGAGCGCCACTGTTTGCGACACAGCCATATCACTCATTGTCTCCAACTATCGCTAACAATGACCTCGGGGTACCCATCCAGGGAGCCTAACGGGACAATGTGAGCAAGTGTGCTGGTTAGAGTTTCTACACTCGCATGCCGGGTTTGACAACCATTTCCCTTTTTCCGTCCGATGCCCTGTTTCGGTAAACATCGCGCGCCGTGGCAATACTTATGGTGACACGCGCAACACATGTCCCTACCAAAACAGTCTATGGAGGTCAACCACTTATTCCAGTGGACAACCGCGGTTACCCAGACCTCTGTGCCTAACCCAAGCACTGCTTGTCAGGTTTGCCCACCCGATTCGTGATATGTTGCGTAGACAGCGGTGTTCATCCCGATCCGTTTGGTAGTGATTGTTTGATTCGCATACTGCATTCATTTCTTTATACATAACGAAACTTAATAATCTTTTAAAACTCAAATACACTGGAAACCATTTATGCCTCTCGAAATGATTAAACAGATTACGGGCGGATTGCAAAAGAAATAGAAAGTATCCATAAACAGAAAGAATGCATACACAGACCGTGGATAACGTACGAAAAAAACTCAAACGTCACTTACGCGGTGGCCCAGTCTGCCGAACGTGGCACTGCCATTTTTCCCGGACACGTTCGAAGAGTCTGGGAACGGTTCGCAGCAAGCGGACTGGATGTGGTTACTGTGCGATGAGACCAAGTGTTCGGAGGAGCCATCTGGGCTGCCGAGTATGGATCATCTGTTTGTGAGGGCGCGGTGTAGTGTCCCACTGGTTTGGTAGAGTAGAAAGACTCAGGCCATTCGACCGGGAACTGGTTCGGATAGGGTGATTGGTACGTAAACTCTTGACTCGATGGAACATGTGGCTCAGGTTGGTAACGACCTAGAGTGCCAACATCCAGCTCTCGTAACGGTGTACGCAAATTCATGATCGGTGGTCGTGGCGGTTCAGTCGGGCGTGACCAAGGAAATTGTGCGTATTGCGTGTAGTTGGGCAGGTTTTGCAGAACTGTCGGTGTGGGCCCTGGTACGAGAAGTCTTTCTCCAGGGGCACGGGAGGAGGAGTAGTGTAATCCGGAGCGTCGCCATCGGTGGATCATTTGATGCATGCTAAAAATTGAGGAGAAAAAGTAATGAATCAATCAAAGCGAACGGAGATGGTGGATTGTGTGATCAATGAGCGAAACTCAATGTACTGCTATCATTCGACAAAGGCGCTTATAGAAGAAGGAGCCGATGAACATGTATAACTAGCAAAGTATCCAGGGATTGTACGCAACTCACGTGGAATAAAAACACTACAGTATCCTTGGATAGCGTGTGGTCATAGAATACGTCTGCTGAACGCTATAGGAACTTATAATAGAACGTGATAATGAGACTTGTTACAAGAATAATACGGAACATCTCAGAGTACACCTAACCAAAAAATTAAACAATATTACGCAAGTAGCACGAGCATAAGAAAATGGAATGCGTTTCACAAACATATACATAGACCGGGACCGACACACAAGTAATGGAATAATTACCGATGAATGACTTGTACCGCCCGCACCGCAACGCGGAACCTGCGCAAGGGATGAACTCGGAAATCGGGACTAGGTAATCCATCACTGGAAGGTGAAGTATCGACTGGTACCGTGGAATCCGGTCGACAAATGCTCGCCAATACAGTCTCTTCGCTGTATTGGAATCCGCCCAACAAAAGCAAAAGATAACGTTTTTGGAAGGTCAGCGCACGCCTATAACTCTCCGAGCGCAGAAAACGCGTGTGAAGATTCCGGAACTGATCGGAGGGGTTTGGGAGATTAGAAACAACACAAGAAGAGCATGTAGTTAGATTAGGTATGAAGGAATGAATGACTATGAGACAAATTCTAGTAATGTTTCACAACCACGGTATTTCACTTATAAAGTGATGCTTGAGGATTTAATGCGTCGAGTCACAGTCATTGTTTTATTTCCGGATACTTGATTAAAGACCAAAACTATGATCAATATAAAACAAGAGATCCGAGAGAAATAGAAGGCTGTAACTGAAAAATACGGACATTGATGACGAGATTCAAACGCACCAAGTACAGGGTAGTGAAGTGATAACTTATATCACTCAATCTCCACCACCACACATCAGGACTAGATCTGACAGAGCTTCTATCAGGGATCGGGTTGTCGGTCACCATTCCGGTGTGTTATTGAAATTTCATTCACCGCTTAAACTCGAGGGCTACAGAGGACAAATAGAATAGGATTGTCGCACGAGCTGATTGTTGACGGAGTCCAAGTGTTACCACTTTTAGTTAGATTCAACTTTCAACTTCCCGTTCTACTTCTGAGGCTTCATTTAAATGGCGATAGCATCCAAAACCGACAGACTGAAACTGATATGGCAAGACAATTATATCGATGAATTCAGATCGTTTCTCGTGCATTGCTTGATACAAAGACTGAATGACTGAACAAAATTTCCCTGGAACCACACGACCAGTTTCGCGGTTCTTGCCGCCCGTCAGGTATGCGTATCCGGTAATCTTTTGTCCGTTCATTCACATACTTACACTCGGGAAATGTATTTTCGTCACAAAAACCTTGTTTGCAACATGAGGGAAAATTCGTCCAGTCATTTACATGCTACTTATTATGAAATATTCTATCAAGACGATGAAGTCACGTTGGTGGCGGTTAATGGCATCTAAACCACCTACAAAACATGAAATCATAGAATTGCTTCTTCAATGGGCTGGCTCTGAAAGAGCTATCTATCCAAAAGTCACCCGGCGTTACAAGCAAGGTTACTGTGGCGAATATATGTTCATCACCGGCCTGTGAACAAGCATGGTACCCAACCACATGGAGGTGCGTGGATAAAGAAGGTTGTATAAAACGGAAGTGAACTCACGCGCTCCATCGAGACAGTTTGTTCATCCAGTGCAGGCTTGTTTTGTGAGACAAACGGGTCCAATGATTGATTCTACACGTGAGGAAAGATACATTAAAGTCACGGGAAATTAACACCAAATAAAAATTATGCTTCAAAATACCCAAGTCAACAATGAAAATCTGCAAAACCATTTCATTTCGTGCAGTCTTATCAACTGCAAGTACTTTTAGGACGCCTCTGATATTTTGGTAATTTCTAACGAATGCCTCCAAAAGACTCAGTATGGTCGGGGATGGGTGTCTAGGATCTGGGTTGGTCACCCTTCCCATGCACCTCGCGAAATGCTCCCATACGACCAAGCGTCTCGAATAGACTCTGCTGAGGAAGCCCTAGTCACTGCCTTCTCGTGGCGGTGCTTTCCCGGGGCTCTAACCGGATCGGTGAACTATTGCCAATTCACTTAGAGGAGTTGGCAAAAGCCCTGGTTCCAAACCAACCAAAGGGAGGCGTGCGAACCACATTCACCCGTTCCTTGGTTATGACAGGGATCACCGGTTCGATTGGGCATCAAGCACCTTAAACGTCTAACCCCACCCAAAGGGCGTATGATTCGATGAACCGGACAGTAGCCTCTCATGAATTGCGGTTTTCGAACACCGCCCTGCTTCTTCGCAGGTCAAACTTCAGCTAGTTAAAGGCTTAGGTTGAATTCTTCAAGGAAATTCAGCTGGATTAGTCTGGGCAACCGGTAAGTATACCGACCATAAAAGATCACGGAAATTTCTCTTTTGTTATTGTATTATGATCTGTTTGGCACACAGTGTGGATTCAAACGAGTGAATTACATTTAACTGATACGTTTGCCATTTGGTTGGATGCAGTTCGTGAAAATTACTCTTTCAACCACTAAATATCGCTTTCGGTCCACTGTGACCGATGTAGAATTCGAAGCGTATATCAAGAAACTATTTATGTTATATTCTTTTATTGCAATGAACGGGTTTATAGGAGTGTCCACTGCTTAGTTATGGTTGAGATACTAAAACAAACTTCGTCTTCATCTACTTTGCTACTGATTGTTATTTCGGATGCACCTCCGTATAACAATATACAAAAAGCCACTGCACAACCGTCCTGATGCGAGCATTTTCATTTACTCCCCTTAAGAAAAGTTACCGCATGTGCACATCCAGGAGTTTTAATGTGGCCATGGGTGGGTTCCTTGGGTTGTGGCTGGTCGCTCTTCCCTTGCTAGTAGCAAAATGATCCCATACGACTCAACGAGTTCTCATCGGCTTCATGCGGCGGAGTTGTCTCCCCACCGAAGTAAGAGTACGAAAAGCCAACATCAAGGGCTTCAAGCGGGTCAATGAACCACTGGAAATTCACCTAATAGGGTTACCTAAAAGCTGTGATTGTACGGACCTAACACATACACTTCTTGGTTATGGCAGTGATCACCGGTCCGCAAGTTAGTGTAAGCGGCGACCGAAATACCGAACAATAGGTTCAAGATACAGCAAATTACAGATGGTAACCTGCTTGAAATCGCTAAATAACCAAAAATACTAGAAAAAACATACGGACCGCGAAGTCGTCATACGGAAACTATAGCTAGTGCATCTGTATAGTTTTGTTGCCTCCTATTTTGACATAATTGTCAAATAAGTACATATGTTTAATAGTGAGCCAAGCTTTCTTCCATGGAGAATTCCTTTGGGTTTTGCTCCATCATTGTTAAACTTAAAAGTTCCAAATTATGAAAATTAGACGGAAAAGATTGATTGCCCCATGATTTTTCTGCGCACTACGATCGTCGACCTTGAGATATTTTACTACTTTCCAAATTTGCAAGTGAGTTACAGACGGTGAGAACTACGTTCACAAACTACTCCAACAATAGAATTCGATCAATGATGTGTCACGGAGTATCGAATACATGTGCAACTCACATCGTCCGCTTGTTAAGATAGGCTCCCTACTTTTTCGTCAGAGTTCAGTAGATGCACTAAAAACGTTCGGTATCCCGGAGAACAATTTTTAGGGGGAAAAATTCATTTTTCCAAGTCTACGCTCAAAACCGCATTCGAACCTAACTACGGTGATGGTACAGAAGCACCAGTTGCATGATATTGCTCATAAGCATTAGCGATTAATTGCGGAAAAATAGGAGATGCCCTAAAAGCACTCCGTGCCTTCAAGTTTCCAGTAGACTCAACAGTTCATTTTCAGTTTTTACCGCCACAATAATGGACTTTCGTGCTCCGGTTTTGGTTGCTACTTTTTGGCTGCCCATTAGGATTAAGCAGTAGGAGAAAAACAGGAAAGTTGCGAGTAGAATCGAAGAGATCATGGAGAGGTTCATAGGATAAAGGTTGCGAAGAAATTGAGATGCACGAATGCCATTGATTACAACACTCAGTCACATTACCCAGTGTCTCCATCCGTTGATTACAATGGTTGCACTGGACTCGACAAATAAGACTATACAGATTGTCACTAGAGAAGAGCACTTACGTTGATACTAATGGCGAGGACCCCCAATTAACGACTAGCGCTGACAAATTGATCACTGAGATCAACCCGGGTAAAATGGGATTCGAAGAGCGTAAGGGTGAAAAGTAATTCCGTTGATGAATTAACATGGACTAACGGCTATACTGAGATTAAAACTTCTGGCAGAACTCATTTAGGCTGGAACACCACCAGTTTAAATTCATTGACGCAGTACAGAACTTAGCTGATGTGAAGAAGATCAACTCACTGTTCGTTCCACGTGGTCGGGATTGGCTATACACGACTGAGTAAGCGAGTTGGCTATCGTGGCACCCGCAACTGGATGAGCAGGAGAAAATGGGCCGGAGTCGCGTTCAGCCGCAGACTGAGAGAACGAACGATCAGAATGTGGATGTCTGCGATGCACCGGTGTCTTATTTGGTGAAATCGTGCTCAGGAGTAATGAATGAGGACTATCGTCTTCTTCGTCTTCCGCCTCATCAGAATTATCTGGTGGTGGAGAAGACCGGTCCTCAGCAGAGGCCAAGGACAAAAGTCGTGAACACATCCCTTTTAATTCGGCGAATCGGGAACTCGCATTCAGTTGATTTCGATCTCGAGCTAGTGATTCACGCGCATTGGTGACCGCAGAATTGGTATTTCGGACGCTGGACGCTGCCGATGTTGTAGGAGTCGTGGAATCTACTGGTTCACGATTGGTCACAGTCACAAGCAACGGCATCAAACGGAGCTCAGCTTCGGCCAGAGAAAGACGTAAAGACTGATTTGTTGCCTGTGGATCGCAGAAGAGTAATAAAAAATGGGCCCAAACAAGATGTGCTTCTCACAATTCCCAGTGAGATGAATAGTAGAAAGTACAGAGTAATCCGTTATGAGAAACAGCAATCCAATCGAGGAATTTGAAGTGATGACTCACAATGGGATGATGAATAAAAAACAATCTTTCAAATACAGATTTTCTATTTAATTGCAGATGAAGACGCTCGAGGAAGAAAGCAGAAAAAGGAGGAAAGGGACTACCGTCAAATCAACTAGTCACATACAACATATATGATAAGTCAAAATCACGGTATGAAAGAAAACTTATCCAGGTTTTCCCTAAATACATGATGACTGAAAATAAGCTGGAACAGATTGTTGTAGACAAGGTATTAGGGCAAGCTCTGTTCGTAGTTGCTTCACGAAACCATTTTTTGAGATATATACACCTTATCATATCAGCAGGGTAGGGGCGTTACACCAAAAGGTCTTCATAGAATAAGAACGAAGAATATAATGGATTTCTTCATTTGCATAGCAAGTGAAGCATGAACCGAAAAGGTGGGAAGCATCAATCAGCTGTTTCTACCTGGTTGGGTTGTGTTGAAATGTTTCCAATCGAGTCATAACCATGGAGAGGCTAGTGCTGAAATGAGCGGGGAGCGCTGCCCGCAACAAGCTCGCAGGGATAGTTTGTGCTAATACCGTGTCTACGAAAAGTAAAAAAATCGGTCTAACCAGGGGCCCGGGGCTTGACCGGGTGGTATGCTTGCATTTCACCTGAGAGGTCCCGGGTTCGAACCCCGGTCGGGTCGATGGTTTTGTACTGTTGCTGAGACGACGAATTCCACTACGCCATGGAACCAAATCTACAGCTACTTTCATGTAACATACATATGAGAAGCTCATCATCATTAGATGATAATAGTTTTCAAGCAAATAATCAGTTCAGTTCAGTTCGGACAACCATAAACCATGCACTTTCATGCACCGGTTTTGGTTGCTGTCTTTCAATTGCTCACTTGGATGAACAGTAGGAGAACACAAGAAAGTCGAAGGTAGAGTCGGATAGAAAATGGAGAAGTTCAGTGGACTAACGTTACAAAGCAATTAAGAAGATGCACGAACGCCACAGTTTACGATACTCAGGCATATCACTGTGTCTCTAACCATCGGTGACAGTGGTCTCGGGGTCCCCAGCTAGCGAGCCCAACTGGACCCATGTGAACCAGACTCCTGGTTAGGGTTTTCATGCCCTCGTGCCAGGTTTTACCTGGGCTACCCTTTGCTTTCTTCCACCCACTACCTGTCTCGGCGAAAATTGCTCGCCGTGGCATCCTATCTGGTGACATGCGTAGCGCATGCCCCAATTAAAGTAATCAATCAACCAATCAAATAATCGGGGCAAATCTATGTAACCTACTTTGACGGATAATTTCGCACCTGTCGCCACAAGGAAAAAAGTTATCTTTTAGATCACATATTCGCATAATTGAAAGACATGTCGTCATTTGACCCCAAAAGGAGCATGAAAAAGTAGTAATCACCTGCAATTCCCGAGCACGGCGTTCGGCTTTGTTTGCTGTGTGCCTGGCCATTGCCAAATTGGTCGCCGCGCGACTGATCGCGTGGAACAGATCCCCACTGGTTGAACCATCCTCAGGACTGGACTTGAGCAGATTCTCCAATTGAGATTTTAAAGGACTGTCTGGGATCTGTCCGCTTCCGTTTGTGCTAGTTGAGTGCACCGCTTTGCTCAAGGCGCTGGGAGTATTCGAATGCAAATAACAATTTCAGGTTACATACGTCACAAGATACAACACAAATTACAAAGACCTTAGGTACATGTATTACATAAATTATTCAGTCTGTCGATCTTTTGAACAGCTGCAATGAAAATAAACCAAAAGTGATATCAAAATAAACGATGCATGACAGACGATCATTCGACTCACTTGGATGCTTCCTTCCAATTCGCCTTTAGATCCATGAGTTGCTGTTCCGCTGCCTCTGCTCGTTTGCGTTCCCTAGTCAACAAATTCTCGCATTCCTATGTACAGTATACAAATACGGATGGACAGCATTAGGCAAAGTACCAAAGGGAACATGACAAAAGGGGATTATATAGTCGAAACTCAAAGTACATCAAGGCGTTAGCTGGTATAGTCACGTGAACTCATATATATATATATATATATATATATATATATATATATGTTCGTCACAATAACCCTGTTTGCAACACTGGGTAACCATTGGATAGATAGCTCTTTCAGAGCCAAAGCAGAAATATCAAATTCATCGTATTGTAAATCAATGTATAGTGGTTATCTGTGACTACTAACTATTTATTTTATCTGCAGTAGTTAAATCTCGGAGATATCCATGTGGGCCCTTTGGGCTATGACTCTTTCGGTGTCTCGGAAATACTGATGCACCGGTATATATCAGAGATCATCAAAATCACAACGAATTGATCTGTGATTAGGAGCTGTGAAACCTACGCTTTACCAAATAAGGCAAACACAATACGGCTAAGGTATCGAGCTGTCCAATACAGAGCATAATCACAACGCAAACAATTCATGGATAACTATGTTCGGTCTACGATATTTAAAGAAAAAGTCTAATCGTAATCTAAGAAGATTAGAATATGTTGTTTGAGCATGAATAAAACTAGGTTGCGGAGAGGAATTGTCGGATTAGACAATTTTTTCTATGGTCGTTACTTGATCCGATCACTCAAAAGCCGACAAATAAAAACCAAGATTTTTTCCGTTCTGATCATCGATCGCCGTGTTACTTTGTGTACTGCGCCGAAACAATTGGTAGGTAAATCGCTTAACTGATCGATTACTTGGTAGATACGATTTGTGCACGCTTTCAAGAAGGGATAGTATCATTCTTCAGAGGAAAACAAACAACAGGTCTCCTTTTGTCCGATGTCCCCAATCTGATATATCAATTCCTTCCTGCTTGAACTCCCGGACCTACCAATTTTCCGTGGTAACTGCTATCGGGGTTACTATAACTGGTGGCCTTGTGAAATCCGACTGGTTGATGGACATAGATGTGAATGAACTCAACAATGGTGTTTTGACTCCACTCCCGCTAAGTTTAGACAGCTATAGTGCTTCAATAGTCAAATGACATCTAATAGAGACCACAAAATGTTAGCTGGACGTGATGCACTTCCCCGAAAACTGCCATAACAGAACTGGAACCAGGAAGGAAAACTCGATGTATCGCTGTACCGTAACAACAATGAATTGGCACTACATGGGTTATCTAATGGGATTGAGACGTCTTCATAGTTCCAGTTTTCTTAAATCTCTTTATGGAAAAATGCGTTCCACATCCGTTTGATCGAGCAAGTTGAATGGAAACATTATGACACAAGTACACGTTGACGGCATATGACACACAACTAATCTCCAGATAGTACTCGAGTTACACCGACGAATGAGTATGGAGTGAGGTGATAGAGTGAAGATCAGCAAATCAGACTGTTGTTTAGGGAGCGTCAGAAGAAACAAGACTGATGAGTTGAACAAACGAACCTCAAAAGCTTTTTTCAATTCAACTCGTTCCTTGTCCGATGCAGATTTCTCGGCGGAAATAGAGTCCAACTGTGCGCGTAATATCGTAATAGTCTGTTGCTGGTCAAATAGTTGGGTGCTAAGATCCAAGGAGAGAGGAAAAACCACGTAAAACGTAGGCGCAGGTGGTTTAATAGACAAGTAAACTATACCAATCTGGATGATACAATGTGAATGAATTCCCGTAACCAACACAGCAACCAGAGTACAGAATAAGGGAATAGCTGTGAATCGAACGTTGGCTGTGATTAGACATGGTACAATCGGACCTGGGATGGCCAATCACGTATTAACGGATGCTAATTCAAAAAGCGGGTTATCCCTTTCCAAGCGAGCCGCGATCACACACACACACAAAGGGAACGAAATAAGATGGAAGCACAAATAAATCACAACTTTTCCCAAAACCGATATCAGAAAATTATGCGAGCGAACCTACCGCTTGCAAAAAATAAGCCCTTTCAAAAACAGAGTATGAAGGTGAACATAGGTTTTCGGTGAATTCACTTTATGTAACCTGTAAAAACACATTTATATTCGTAAGGTCGAACAAAACGTAATCTCGTACGCTGTCTTCTACAGAGAGCAATATGTCTCTGTTAGGCAGATACTTTAAAGGACGAATTTGGACCAGTGAAGAGAACCTTACTGGAAAATAGCTAGCCTGGAGAGTTTGCTGACTGTGATTATACTGAGCAGAATAAGCAACAAAAACACCACAAGCGGAATTGAATGTTCTTCTCATAGAACTCTCATTCAAAGATGTCAATGCTGACAGGGTCAGTATAGTCTTATCGGCTGCAATGAAATCCACTTAGAATGCAGCTAGGCTAAGATTTGTTCTCTATAACACTGAACATTCGATAAAACAAAAACAAGCTGCCTATGTTGATCTCTTTTTGAAATCGTGATGTAGGTCGAACGACAAGGCAGTTATTTCCACGCATCAATAAATACGATCCACGCTGGTTCGCCTTTGGTGGGGATGGAACTGTCATGCGGAAGCGTGATTGATGAAATCTGAATGGTGCACACATCGAAAACTGGATCCAAGCTCTCAAACTCCTCTCATCGAGGTAAGAGAAAATCGCTTATGACCATGACGAAAGATAACTAATTAGGACCGCATCACCTAAAAAAACGTACCAATTTGGTGTTTTTAGGGACAAATAACCACACACATGAATCATCCACATTTCTGTTTGACCTTACTGAATTTTGTTTCACATAAATTCGATTGTCAAGGCGTGAAAATGAATTCACCAAAAACATATATTCGCCTACAACGTATGTTCTTTATCAACGGGAATATTCTACGATTTGAAAACAAGTCATTTTCACAAGAGAACGCCATATGAGCACCAGAAGGAAGTAAGAACAACAACGTTACACAAACTTCTAACCCATCAAAACGAAATAGAATAGAGAAAATAGTCTTCGGTAGATCAGAAGCAAGAGGACTATCATGTAACTTCAAGGATGATTCTCAGCGAACAGTGCACACCAACTGACTGCGTAATCAACATGGTAGCATCAGAAAAGGAGAGCACATACGCACACATGTGTACGCCCTGATCAACACAGGTTCAGCAAATAGTTGTGCACGATCCCATTACATATACCTGGGGTTCAGGTGTCAATGAGTTGCACAACTGGAAGTGGAATGGTGAATGAAATTTGAACAGAAAATGTAACAAAAAGGAAGAGGAACAGTGAAAGAATAAAGAGTGTGTACCCGGTGGGAGAGTATAACCTTCTTAAAAGGAATTCAAAACAAAATAACAAAAACCGTAAGCAAACAATAAGGAGTAGAACGGGGACAATTCTAATCCAGAACCTAAAGAATTACAGAATGTTATAAAAGAAGTAATAAATTTGATAAACTATTTGTGACAGTGCGCCAACCGTGCATTTGTCCGGGAAGCGCACGCACGACTGACAGCTCTCTTATACGGTCATGTGTATTATTGGGCGAAAATAATCGGCAGGCAAAGGATTCGTTATGATATAAATGATAACACCAAGCTAAATATGGCTGGAAAAAAACCATGGGGATGAAAGTTTGGTGAATGTGAAAGAGCCACAGAAAATGATAGAAAATTATCTCAATTATTCTGGTGAATAGAGGCTGACTCAACCTCAGCCTAAAATACATAAACCCTGGAAACTAAGCGAATCAAAATTAATACAGAGAGCATCACGAGCAGTGCATTCATCAACTGACCTAACCGATTCCGCGTTCGGTTCGGCTTGGTTAGAATTTGATCGCTCCTTCAGTAATTCATCATTGACCGCGGTCAATTCAGTCTTCAGGCTGTTCACTTGATTCGTCAATCGCAGGTTCAAACTGTCTGCTCGCGTTAGGGCTTGTTTGTGTGAAGACAGACCTTCCGTGAGACGATCGACTGGGTTGGAGGTTAGAATAAGAAGCGCACAGAACAAGTATTTGACAAAAGTGCAGGTCTCATAGTGAGATTCGGGAGTGATATAAGGAAACAACAGCTGTGTAGAGTATCCGAAAAAATACTGGACACCTGTCTTATCCTGTTTGGCACTTGACAGCAGTGCGTACTTTTTGTGTCCCTATCAGGACTCGAACTGCCAACCTTCAGGTAAGGACTATAAACCCTTACCCCTGAGCTACACGGTAGACGGTCATCAGCTTGTGCGAATGGCTTGATGAATTTAGACGGTGAAGGTTCGGATTAGGCAACTCGGTTTTTCACAGGCACCGCGCAGAGAACGAAACAACTGTCCAGTGCTAGTTGTCCGTCATAACAAAGATTTTCATCGAATTGACCGGTCTTTGTCTTCGGAAATTCTTATTTAGTTCTCTGGTCTCTACTGCTTACCAGGTTTCGGAATGACTATCGAAGTTACCGTCTCATGCACAGAAAACACAGGCGGAACAATAAAGGTAACCTTAAAAGATTTTGTTCCAGTGTCATTCGAGGTAGCTTCAAAAGATGGATTAGATGAATATTGGTCTGCTGAAAAGCAATGAACGAAAACCATCACTACTCATGGTTTTGTGATCCTAGGCCAGAAGTCGACTTTTTTGTCTTTGAAGTGTATGAGCAGTGTAGGGCCGATAGATCGAGAGTTTATTCATTGTAGGAATAACGTTTACCACGATGCATAGATAATGAAAAGGGGTAACGTGAGGGACGAATTTCACCTCCTTTTATTTACATTACATTATACGGGCACCGAGTTTTATAAGACAGTGAAATACAGTGAACATAGTTACACGGATGCTAGATATACAAAATCAGGTCGGTACCAACACGGAACATAGAAAACAGTATGCATGCACCCGTAAAACAATACCGGAAGAAATTTCATTGTTTTTTAAGTCGTTGGAAAAGACAATCTGCTATAGAATAAATGGAATTAGGAAACAGCGCGTTAGAGAGAACAACATGAGGAGCTTGAAAATAAGAATTAGAACAAATTCAAACTTGATGTAATCTCTTCAACGCACAACCTGCCCGCATACAAGTTCTACGACGAAAAACACCCCATGCTTACTTTGATGTGATAAGTTGTCTACGCGATTCAATGCAGTCTGTAATTCTGAATTCAGACACTGTTGTTCGACCAGATGTGCCTGGACCAGACATTCGCGGTACTGCGTGAGGAAGAGCAAAGAAAAAACGCATCATATTGGAAAAAGTTTATTATATATATATATATATATATATATAGAGAGAGAGAGAGAGGCGGG
>UZAN01046959.1:10539-21211 GCA_900618425.1 Echinostoma caproni
GGAGCTCTCACTGTACATCGCACCTGAACACTACGTTCAGTGGGTTTTGCAAATCGCTACAGTGATTCGGGGCCTTGAGGGTATTATATATTTTTCTATTCTACGTGCAAACACCTAAGCGAAATATAAATGACGTATGTGCAATATGCTTACGTGAATACTACACGTGTCTGAGACCTGACTATGCCACACAGATCACAGTGCTATAATCTTTATAAAGATGCAGGATTTGTTTCTGGGCGCTGCTGGACGAAAACCACATGGTAGTCAACAGATGACGTGGAAACAAGGTTTGGAGAAATGCACAGAGCTACTAGGTATAGTAGTTGTCTCTGGCCTTCCAGGTTGGGATCCGAAAAACTTCAACTGGTTGGTCGGTGACGCTGAAGAATATGTCAGTGAAGTGACAGCGGTGGTGTCCTTGTTTTTGTTTGTCATACTGCTTGAAAAGGTATGAAACATTGCTACGGATGTTATTCGATTGTCGGCATTTTAGTGCTAACATCATTTTTTTCAAATCCTTCGGTCTTTGAATATAGAGTTCATTGGNGCTCCGCGAAGAAGACGACTCAAAGGTGCAAGAATCCGACCACAATTCACCAGCTCTATCCAACAATCCTAGCGAGGGAGGACGACATGCTCAATCCCAATTTACTGCTGAATTTGTGCCAACGCCAGTGGATGAAGCAAGTGTTAGTTTGTCCAAAGACGGCTCAAGCACGTTTTTGTTTGCAATGAGTGCAGGTAATTCACTTGTTCTGTACTCGGTTTGGTTGAAAATGTTATGCTAACAACACTGGTCAGCTGCTCTTCGTCACATAATTGTCTGCAAGTAGCAGTTGTAAGTCTTTTGGCATCACCTCAAACGCACAGTTCCAAAAAGTCGAGCGATCTATGAACAGGCTGAAACTGTCGCTGAGGAGCGAAAGTGGGATTGCTTGGTAAGTGTCAACATTAAGCTACGAAACTACTTTCTTTGTTCTAAGATGAAGACAAAAACGTCGAACTGGTGTTGGTGTCTTTGAACGCTTCACGGAACGCCGCTAACGTCGAACGATGGGTGTCCGACTTCAGAAACGTTTGTCGAAATAGGCCTCATTCACACGCCATCACCTACATACCGATTTTACAGTAAACAAATCGATATTTAGTTGCCTTTACTTTCAACGATTGAGTATTTAGTTGAAAACTAATGATTTTATTGTTTGTTCGCTGTCCATTGTTGGTAGTCATTTATCCTTATCATTAAATTTTTCCGTTTACTAACATCAATTCGATGTTCGAAAGTTGTACCGAGAAATGCCATCGCAGTAAATCTCGCTGCATGGAGTAGTTGATTCATCATAGATTCTCGAGATGATATATTGCTTATTACGGCCACCGAATTTGTTAATTTTTTGCCATTTGAAAACTATCTGTCACTCACTCGCTCTTTTTTAGCTGAGCCAGTTGTGCGTAAAAAGGCTGCCGCATTTGCCGACGAGGAGCCCGAAGATAAGCCCAAGAAACATACTCCAAGTTGGCTACCACCCTCTGCATTCAAATCTACGGAAACCGTTCCCGATGCTCAAAACGGCTCCGATACCAGTGCCTTAGTAGCCTGTTTGTCCGCTGAGGAGAAAAAAGCAATGATCAAACGGCTCATCGACAGCATTCCTACCAGCAAGAAGGATTTGTTCAGTTTTCCAATAGATTGGGAGATGGTGGATGAAGTGAGTTCAAGATTATTCGGTTCCGATTTTCGCGGTTAGTAAATTCCTACGATCCACATCCGATGCGGATATGTATATAATTTTTTTGGAACGAATTCACTAAATGTTTCCAGTGTGACTGTTGAACGCCAAACGTCTGTCGCGAAGTGTGCGGCTTTATCTAACCAGTAGTGTTGTTTTCTTATTCCCGTTCACCACCTATAAAGTTGGCATGGAAATAAACTATATTGTCTGATCCTTTTTTTAGAACTTCGTAAATACAAGGATAAAACCATGGGTAGATAAGAAAATCATCAGCTATATCGGTGAGGCAGAGGCTACCCTATCGAACTTTATTTGTGATCAAGTCGTACGCCGAAACCCACCGGAGCGTATTCTCTCCGAAGTTGCAATGGTAAGTTCCAAACCGGACCGAAATTTTATCTTTATACTCAAGAAAGTACTGGAATTTCTCAACTTTTGGCAGTTACATTCACAGCTTACCGAATTTTGTATTTTCAGGTGTATCCCTGTGTATTCTCGGAAATAAAACGATATCCAACGTTTATTTTCGTAATAAGAAAGCGTTTGTTTTCGAGCACCACAACTGTTTGTGTTTTGTTTTTACTGTATCCTACATCCAATTCGATTAATTACAAGTTCTAGTAACGCGCGTTATTTACTCTTTTTCAGGTTCTCGACGAGGAGGCTGAAGTCTTCGTCGTAAAGATGTGGCGTCTTCTGATTTATGTGATAGCAGAAAAGAAAGCCGGGCTCAGCTCCTAATTAACTGGGCGATTGAACTGATGTACAGAACCCGTTTATGTTCCTTTCATATCACCGCGCAATTATTTTGTACAAATACACAATGTGCGAGACAATCAGCCTGTTTATATAACTGTGTGTTGCGTTTTCAACGCTAATTCGGTCAAATAAATTCCTATCAAGTTGCGCGTGTGACTGATTTCACAATCGTTTGTCCCTACCGAATGTATGTTCATTAAGATAAGTATATGGGTGTCAGTTGGTGTCAGTAGTTTTATGAAGGAAATTAAATAGCCAAAACAGGTTACTTGACGGAACTCGTCCTACTAAAATTTCCAGGAACTTTTGGCGAATCTGTGAATGGCAACCTGTGGGTAAATTTCCTGAGACCGCACCTCACTACAAAAGGGAAAATATGCTATCTGATCTGATGCAACTGTTTCACACCTGGCCAAAGCAGCACTCTGATATTTGGATTGTACATCGAGTTCTGTACCATTCCTATTGCTTGATCGAATGGTCGTATGAGATTCACTTTGCAGCTTGATCGAAATCTAAATTAGCCGAATCGACGATACTGCAAATGGAGACTGGATGCTGTTTAGGGTTATCGGTCGCAGCTGCTGAATAAGACCGTATGGACTTGGGAGCTCAATCGATACGTTCCAGGGGGGGGGGGGCTGTCTCCTAATGCACTAAAACGTAGATACATCTACGTACCCTCCGTTTTGAACGACCGGTATTTTCAGAAATCCTGTGGTGTGATTCCTTTGATTCCCGCATTCCAGTTGCCTGCCAATCAACCTTTAGTGAGCATCACGTGGACTCAATAGAACAATAGTTTGTGGGCGTCAACTTGCACGAAATAAAAATCCGACTGACAGTCATCACAGTCCCTTCTCGTGCAAGAGTCGGCTAGCAGGAGAGTTTAGCTTGACTTAGTTTAATTGCTATTCCAGACTGACGACGTCAAGCCTCCGAACCGTAGTTGATATATGGGAAAGGGAATTTGTTGGTGAGGGACGTGTGCTCGGCACAGTGAAGACCTGTTGCTGTTTTACTGGGTTAAATAAGGTTGTCTGGAGTACTCTTGCCCTGCTTAGTGTCAAAAAGGTTTGTATCTGATCGGGAAATAAAAGCTTATTGTACATTAGGATTAAGCTGGGCGCTCTGGAATGCATTCGGGCTCTACTGGTCAAANTCATTTCCTGATCAACGTACTGTATTTACGGTTTCATCAGCTCCAGCGCGCTATTAGATCAACTTCTCTGGCTCGGTTTTTTTCACCGCACTTCGTGGAATCGATCGTAATTCAATCAGAGTGATTGCGTTCCCCCTAGAACTGAGTAGCTATTGCACTTTGTTCAAGAATTGCATTTGTAGCTATCGTGCGTGTAGGTCTTGTTCCTGATCCGTCGCATATTCCAAGAATGGCATCTATCACTCATTGAATTCCGATTTAACTCTTAAACTGTTTCATCGGTATAAGGGTTATTGCGAGATTGTGTTTGTGAGTGCTTTGGCCAAAGAGTGGTTGTTACGACACATTCACTAGTAAACTTCGCTGGTTAGAACGCGCTGCGCTAACTCAGCAGTCAGCCATCCTATCGCGTTCTAGGATCGAGAAATTCAACAAGACGTGGATACTAACCATGAAGGAGTCTGCGGATACATGAAGTGAACTCCTCTTGTCTTCCCGGTTGGTGTCCTGCGACCGATCAGGTTACGGGGAAAAGATGTAAAAGCAAATCGTGGCAATTGATGTCATTTCTTCATCAGTGAGACTTTTGTGGGATGTGTGCACGCAAGTGAATCGTGTACATGCTTCATGAGGAAGATTAGATTCACAACTCATTGGTGCACGGCTTTAATTCCCAACTTTGTATCTAGATTTCAGTGAGTCAAGTAAGCTATAGTTCCTTTGGAATACTTGCCTTACTCGTTCACTGAATCCTAATCAGTTGTATTGTGTATTTGAAATCGACTGACAAGTTGTTAGGATCGACAGGGTATCGGTTGATGCGGTCTTCATAGTCACTTGTCCCGATCAGCGAAAACGGTTGACCAAACTCACATTTTGACCGACATTATCGACACGTCCTCGTCACCGTTTATAGTCATTTCCCCCCAGGCATGAGACGGATAAAATGCGTTAGGTTACATTTTCGATCGGGACATTGAGAGCTACTTGAGACCCGTATTTGACATCACGCTAATGGACCCTGTTTGACGTATCTTATTCAACTTTCCTTTTACCACTGATGCATGGTGATCAGTAGAAGGGGACGAGTTGATATTCCGTTCCACCATGAAACCGGTGATCTAGACCCATAAACCGGCAGTAGCGAACTTCATGAAGCACCAGTCGTGTTAGGCTTGTTATTATACCAGACTACAATGAAGCAGCGTATCACCAGTATACCTACGTTAAAGGATAACGAAGCCAGCATAACTGAGTGGTATCTGTTGCTACCTGCACGGAACACTTCGCAGTCTTGCCTACACACGCCTTTTTTCCAACCAAGGAGAGGAAATTATGTGTAACAAACCTTATCATTGTGATTTATAGTTATCACAGCTGAATTCACCCCCTCCCCCCAGTGTCCGTTACCTTCGTTTGTAGACTGCATTTGATTGTGCAGTATCCGCATGCTTGACCCAGTAGATGAACACTTGCCCATGTACACGCTACATGTCCGGAGAATTAGAATGCTTTGAGATCAAAATGGCGTTGCCTACAAATTTTCGATAACCGCATGAGCTCCTGAACTATAAAACCACAGATTACTGTGCAAATCACTAAAGTACACCTTTTCGCTCTTTTACAGCTGGGTGACGAATCAGTCAATACTGAGGATCCAAGCGAACAGCCGCATTCATTCATGCGCATCCGTCGTTGGGGCTTGCGTCTATGGAACTCATTTTTCCCCAAGAATGCTTATCGATACACCTTGGTTGACGGCCTGAACTATCGACGATCATATAAGAAACAACAATGGAAATATGCTCTGATTACCGAATTCCCGTTCTACATTGGGCTTCCGTTAACCCTATCTCTGGCTTATCTGAATGATACACTTGCACTATGTATTTCATTCCCACTGCTTCTCCTTGTTATTGCCTTTTTGTATCATATGCTTGAGAATGCTCTGGTTTATGCGCGCAACGAGCCCAGTCATTCACGAATGCTGTACGAAAACCCGGCAAGTCATGGATTTGATACTTGGGAGCTGGTCACACTGCATCCGGATGGGCCGGGTGAACCACATATAATGGGATTCCTCCTTCTTATAGGCGATCCTGTTGTGCGTGCTAGCAGTCCAACTATTCTTATGCTTCATGGAAACGCCGGAAATGCAGGACATCGTCTTCAGTTTTGTCGATTAGTGATGGATGCTGTGAAATGTAACATGTTCATAATCGACTACCGCGGATTCGGTCGTAGCACAGGGGTGCCCAACGAGCATGGACTTTACGCAGATGCTCGATCGGCTTTGGAGTTTTTACATAATCGATCTGACTTGGCGGGAGACAAAATCTATTTGTTTGGCAGGTCAATCGGTGGTGCGGTCGCGATCCACTTGGCCACTAGTTATTCTGATTTGCCTATTCGTGGTGTTATGGTAGAAAATACGTTCACTTCATTGCCGTCTGTGGCACGAACCATCTTTGGTTCTTCAATGAGTTCTCTAACGAACTACCTTCTTCCCACGTACTTCTTCGTCAACCGATACCCATCTTTGAAGCGTTTGCGTTCAATCGGTTCTAGCACGAGGAAGACACCTTTACCTCCTTTCCTCTTCCTTTCTGGAGAGGCTGACGATATCGTTCCACCGAAGATGATGCACGAGTTATATCAGGCCTACTCAAACGCGCAGTGTATTGGACCACCACCGCAAGTATTTACACCGATAACTTTTTCCAAAAATGGACATCATGGTTTAGTCACTTTTCCAGACGGCAAGCATAATTGCACATGGCTGTGCCCCAACTGGACGGACGTTATATGTCGTTTTATCCAGGAGTCTCTGCACATGCCTATGCCCGCATACCATCAAACGATCGTGTAGGATGATTATATTTTTGCAAAACTGTGATAAGTTTTTCCATGACGTAATCTATGTTTGTGGTTCCTTGTTGATTACACCAAGAATTGTGATTACGCTTTGCTGTCGTCCGGTTAGATACCACTCATAACCTATCGGGGCCTTATGTGGTTCACCACTCCAAGTCACAGGGCTTAGATTACCGGTTTCCATCACTGAACAGTAGGTCCTCGTGACTATGGGGTTTACCCCATCTGCTGTTCATCACATGAAAGTGTGTAATAAAAAGTGCTTTCATACCGCTCGTCCATTAATCGGCTGACGTGTCATTCCCAATCCACGTAGTGAAAAAGTATTTCGCATGGATTGTCTTCGGTTTATGATTTTTCCTCATTTGAAGCTATCAGTTGATTGCCTTGTTTTTTCCCAGGATCTGAGATACGTGAAATGTTCTCTATATCATGTGTTTATTTTTTATTACGCAGAAGTGAATACAGTAAAAGGGGTAAAACCTATAATCCAAGGATGTATTGTACATGGGAAGGTTCAATACCACGCCTGATCTATCGGGGCCTTATGTGGTTCACCACTCCAAGTCCCAGGGCTTACGTTACCGGTTACCATCACTGAACAACAGGTCTTGACTTTGGGGTTCCACCCTATCTGCTGTTCGTCACCGGTGTGTAACAAAAAGGGAGCATTCGAGCTAAAAACAACTTTTAATTCTGGCTTTAAAGACAAAGATGTTGTAAGTTGGAGGCAAAACTGAAAAGGAGTGAGTTCCACAATTGCGCTGTTCTTAGGAAAAAGCCACAAGGTTTGAGTTGAAGTAGTCACTTGAAGTGGGTGGCTAGCCGCTTGTGTGCTGGACCTAANCAAGTTCACTAGAGCAAAATCCAAAATATTGTCGACAAGATAAGGATAAGGCAGCGCTTACTGGAAAGTGAGCTAGTGACTGCAAGTTGCATGTTAGGGAGGGACTGGTCGTTGGCGAGACGATCATGAAGAGACAGAAGTGGATAAATCTCCACTTCGCGTGACTGCAGTATCCAAGTGTAGGGCGAACCTGAGCTCCGTGAACGAGAGGATTGGAATGGCGGTGGAGAATCGTCTGGCGCTGAACAGGAAGATTTTGCTCGCAGCGTAGGAGGCAAGTAAATAAATGTATGGTAACCGTATAAGGGCAGAAGGTAAGAATGGTCCTAATGGGTTGCATGGATCTGTGGAACAAAAAATGTCCATGTTCAAATTTAGCGATCGAGAGAAAGATTCGTGTTTGGGAAATGGACATAATCGAAGTTTTAGTGCCATTAAAGAAAACCCACTTGCGACAATCCCATACAGAAATAAGACCAATATCAGAATTTAGGAAAAGCTGAGAGAGGATATGCCATCGTTAATGTTGGAGTTAGCGAATCATGAAGAAGAACATGACACAGAAGACAAATAGGATTTTAAGTCGGACAAACAAGGCCATCTATGAACATCAGGAAAGCGGAAAGTACAAAATATTGGGGACATCAGCATTCCGAGGCACGGAACGAGACATGGTCCCATCTCGAGCGGACATGCTTCGGTCGTGGTGGTAGCTTGCTATCCAGGACACAAGTTCCGAAGGAAAGCCAAACTTAGTTAGTTTAGCCCGCAGACCTGTGTGCCAGATAAGATTAAAAGCTTTCGATATCCGATTTCACTATATGGAGATGCGTATGCCCAGCTATCGTCTACCACATCACGCTCTATTCGCTGTAGCTGCTCCGGGCAGGAGGAAACCACGTGGAAGTCAACAGATGACGTGGAGATGAGGCATGAAGAAACGCGCAGAGCCATTATGTGGAGTGGGTGTCATGCGCCTTCCAGGTCGGGGTCCGAAAGACTCCACAACTGGTTGGTTGGAGACATTGAAGGATATGGCAGCAAACCGACAGCAGTGGCCTTCTTGTCATTTCTTATCAAGCCAGAATGCTTGAAACAGTATGTATGCAGAGTTCGATTGCGCACTCTGTGTTGACCATAGAGATTCACCTTCCCTCAAAGTAGGTCCGGTTCCTGTCCGTCTTGCATTTTACTTCTAACCTTGGGTGCATTGCGATCAGTGAATTTCGTTTCACTGTATTTCGCTGTACGATGATGATGGTATGGGTTTCTCCGTGGTTGTCGCGTGCCACTGACCATGTATGCGAAATGAACGCCAGTAGATCGATGGAACCGAAGACGATAATGACGGTCGCTGAACATCTTGTTCTACTCCCTGTTTCGACGGAGTTGATCAACGATGACTGAATCCGTAACCCTCAAAATAACTGATGTGAGAGAAATGGAGCGAAATTTATTTGGGCCTAAGTGTTCGTCGTGTTTCGGGGTGGGAAATATTTCTGTTATTTTCCATAGGGATGGGAGTACCCCGGAATAAGCTTAAGAGGTCAGTTCTGGGGGGCATATTTTGAGGACGAAGTAAATCCTGTCGGGTCCAGTGACAAGGGGATCTGACGTATCTTTCTGGTGGAAATAAGTGGTCTGAAAGGGTGATTCGCTGGAGAGTTGGAAGAATAATTCAATTAGGAAAGAGAATGGGATGCAAACAACTCGTCTTTTTCAAGCGGATCGGACATTAATTCACAAAATGATTTAACAACGGTTCGGAATTTAGTTGAACAGAGGCTACGAGAAACTGTCTTGGTAATTGACAAGAATACCCGGTTTCCAGAAGGAGCGGTTGATAGTTGTGCTGCTTTGCAGTCAACAAAGCACTCTTCAGCCTTCTGTACGACGGTTGTACAGTAGTTGTGTGCTAACAAGAACCAGCGGCGGAACGCTTATTTCTTTTTGCGAATAGCGCGACAACAGACGTTGGTACTCTGGAGAAAGGTTTGCCAGGTTTAGCAAACTGAGGAGTAAATAAGCACGTGTCATGCAAAAGAAACTTGGAAAATTTCGAAGCAGAGATGGAGACGCAACAGTCGATTCAGGTCAGAAAGTTATGAAAGCTTCACTAATGAGCCGAACCGTATCGTCAGAATGTGCGTCAGGAATTGGGAAGTATGGAACGGATAATTTGGGTAGAAAGCGAAATTACAGAATTGTCTAATGATTCCAGGAAAGGATCCGCGGCATTAAAAAAATAATTGTGGGTAAGACTTGAGGACAAGATCGAGGGTATGAGGGTGGTCATCAGAACGGTCAGGAAATTTAACAGTTGGTATAAGTTGCTTAATGGAGCAAATGATTCTGCTTCGCGCCCAAGGAGTGATATCCCGGAAGAGTATTATGAACTTTAGAACTGAACTGAGTTTTGAGGTCTGCTCCAACGATATATTATCAATGCTTGTCGATAAAATATCAGAGTAAGGAGTCACCACTATTTGGGGAACGTACACTGTGCAGAAGTAGTGATTCAATGAACGGAACCAAAGTTTCATTTGCATAGATTGGAACTAGCGTTTGATGAGATACAAGCAATTGAATGACAGGTAAAAGCACAAACACTAGCTTTGGGGATGCCTGAAGTGTGAAGATAATAATTGGGAAACTCAAGATGGGTGATCTCTAAAAAAGGAAAGTTGTGCTTCTGTAGAAGTTGGTGTACAGAATCAACACATTTTAAGCTGCGATTGTTGAGTGACAGACCATAAGTGGCTTGAGTAATTATCCTTTTGTAATATTCATAATTAGATGGGAGGAAACTGGAGTGGTGAGCCACATAAGGTCACCCCGCACTTTCTGAACGCAGCATATTTGGTGGTTGTAGACAGACTGTATTGGTTAGTGTGCATTTTAATTGACCATCCGTCGGTGTATATATGTTCCTTCTTTTATAAATTGTATCGTTAGCGCAGAGACGTGGCGTTGGCGTTTGTTTGCCTTGTGCCGATAGGGAATGAGGTGAACACGCGGCGTCAGAGGGTTTGCCGCTGGTCCATCAGCCTGGTATTGCGGCATGCAACATAGGTCGATTTCTTTTGGTGAATATAATCACTACACCAAACACAAGTTATGCGTTTGATATTCGCGTCTCGGTGTCTGCAACCTATGTTCGTGGCCATTTTGTTGCCGAGTATTGGGACTAGCGCGCGTAAGCACACACCTGCAAACTAGACAATGATTGACGTCAGTGAGGTTGATCGTGTCAATGAACTGTATAAAGGGGCCGTGGGCAGGGGAGGTCATAGT
>UZAN01046960.1:0-19197 GCA_900618425.1 Echinostoma caproni
AAAAACTCCTCAATCCAGCCAAGCTCGGGTCCAAGGATTCATAGTTATATAGCTTCCGTATTCGTATTTGCTGATTTACTCTATCAAATGCTTTAGAGAAGTCCAGGTAAATAACATCCACCCCTTTTCTTTGGTCTACAGCATAAGTCCAATCGTCTCGAGGCAAAATCAAGTTAGTTGCACATGAACGATTTTTTCGAACCCCGTGCTGGGCTGGGGATAGTAAGTCATTTTTCTCCAGATGATCTATTACCGAATCTGCAACAATAGATTTCATGACGTTGGACAACGCTGGAAGGAGAGCGACGGGCCGGTAGTTGGCTGGCGTCCACCTTTGTAAATTGGTGAAATGACACCGTTTTTCCACACCTAAGGAAGCATGGTATCTTCAAACAGTTTTTGGCATAACTCACTTAAAGGCTCGGCTATGTGACTTGCCAGGGTGATAAGGGCTTGTGGACGAATCTTGTCTTAATTCGTTGGTGTTCTTCTTCAAACCCAGGAGCTTTGCGTTTATCCTTTCGGGAGAAAAGATGATGTATCTCGGTAATGGGTAAGGAATATGTTCCAGAAAACGGGGAAGTACGAACCCAGTGTTCCTAGGCGCATTGGCCACTTGAGAGTACTGTAGTCTAAGCATTTCAACAGCCTCCTTAGTTGCGGCTGAAACACATCCTGCTGAGTTTAGTATCGGAACGCCGTGTTTGCTTTCCGGGAAGCGTTTACATGCTTATACATTAGCTTAGGATTTGCGATAAACTTCCTCGCCAGCATATCGTGATAATTGTGCTTGTCTTCCCGGCACCAAATTTGTACAGTGATTTCGAAGGAGTCTGTAAGTTTCCCAAGTGCTCGGGTATGGACAGCATTTGAACCCCCTCCAGCGAAAGTCCCTTTGCATTATCCATTTTCTAGTTCAACTGTGAATTGCTGATTTTCGAACAGTCGGTCGGCATAGACCCCTGACGGTTGCAACAGCAGCCACCAATGTCGTGATGATGTTAAGTAAATTTTCTCCAGGATTCCAGAGGATTGCAGTCTACATCAGGGGAGATCCACTGGATTCCATGGGCCAGGGTGTTTAGTCCCACATAGTCGTTTATGATGCGAAAGCGATCGGAAGAAGCTGTTATTACTGATGCATAGCAAACGTATTCGAACAATAATACAGCGTGATCACTGCGCCCCAATGAAGTTGCGATTGCAATTGATTCGAACATCAATTATTCATCTGTCAGTACTAGATCCAAAGTAGACGAAATTTGGTTGGTTCCAAACCTGGTGGGTTCCTTCATATGATTGTACAACCGATGTGACTGGACGAACTGCTTCAACCGTCGTTCAAATGGCGCACACGATGTAGTCACGCTACTCAGCTTTAAGCGGGCACCCATAACAAAAACGTGGGTGAAATCCAATGACAAGAAGTAAGACATTGTTTGCAACAAAGTCTCATTTGATGAATCTGCCGACGAAGGAGGGCGATAAACTACACCGATCAGCCCGCTGTCCTGTTGTGTTAACTTCAATTTACACCATAACGTATCTGAAGCAGCGAACGGGCACCCAATTTGCTCGCATTGCAAGCTGTTATGATAGTAGAGCAACATGCCTCCACCTCGCGTTGGACGATCATGTCTCAATAGCTCCATGCCCGGAATTCTCAGCTCGGAGTCCAAAATGTCAGTCGTTAACCAGGTTTCGGCTACAACAATGAGATCCCATCGACAGGTTCGACGACGTAGCTTCATTTTTGGAAACTTACTGAAAAAACCCTGGTATAGAACCAGTTCAGTCGTTGTCGGTGCAGAAATCCCTTAGAGTTTAGGGACGTAATTTGGCCGACCTCGTTGTCGGCCGGCAGACGTTTTTTGACGTAGGTATTTGTTGGGTTTGGTCTGATGGGGTCGGAGTGGAGCATGAAGTTTGCAGTGTTTCACGCGCAATGTGATTGACATTTTCGACCGGTGGATAATTTTTTGGTCCTGAATTCAGCATCTGTCTTACGCGTAGTTCCGTGGGCCTTCTGGTTCTGTGTTCATACCATGACTGGAGAACTGTGTTTACCATTTCTGGTGTCCCAACAGTTATCTTCAGTATTTGCGGGCCATCTACGCGATAGTTGGAAGAATGCGGAAGGCGTTTAATGGCCGTGGTAGAGACATTGCGGAAGTCTAACAATTCTTGAATGAAGCGCCATTCGTAAAAATCATTGTTTTTCGACGTTTGGATTCAACGGCTTCGGGGAGCTGTGGCACTCCGTGTATGAGAATCGCCCGCGAGTTGTCTGCAACCCATGCACTGTTAGGATCGTTCCGTTGGTGTACACGCACGGTCCAAGGTCTGTCCGGTAAAATTTTGGTATTGCTGGATCCATCTGCCAGTGTCACACGAAGTAACCTGGGTTCACCGATATGTGGTGATATCGGTCGGTGTCAGGACTTGTGAGGCTCACCGGTTTGGCTTCTACACCCATTCGGGCACATACCTCTGCCCAGTGCCTCAGCTCGTCCTGTTGTCTCTGTCTCAATGATTGACTTGCGGCTTCTGGGAGATTTGTGCAAATCACCGTGAGTGTAATGTTACCACCTACTATCCTCTTCATTTGTGACGGTATAGCAGTTTGCGACTGACATTTAGGTGGCGGTACTTTGACTACAGGTGCCGAAACTTCGACCGTTGGTTTCCTCGTGGTTATTGGAAAAAAGTAACGTTCGCTACCTCTTGGTTTCAAATGAGTGAATAATTTCGATAGATTCTTTAGAAAACAGAGATGTGGCGAACATGCTTGGTTTCAGTGCTTTATCTACTGGCCAATTACAGCACATTATATAAATCGGAAATAACACAGGGAGACAGTCAAATCAGGGTTTCAGTGTGTGTAAAATGGACGTTCAGGGGTCGGGAGGGAGGGAGATGTATTAACATTGACCACATGCTTAGTGATAATCCCTTGCGGAGTGTGAATATTCGACTGATATGTTAGGTCAGGTCTCACTGACGCGTAGGACAAAGACACATGTTAGCTTGCGAATATCGATCGACTGAACTGGTCGTAGTGAAATGGACGCTCGTGTGAGTGATGGTGCATATGGCACAAAAACTGAATTGCTCAAATATATCCAGCACACATGGAAAATTCAATTAGGATTTGTTGGATGGAGCGTAGTATTTCTTTTACAATGATACCACATTATTGATACTTCGAAGGAAAATGAACAACTTTGCACACGTGAGTATTAGCAAAATATTTGCAACAAATCACGGAAAAGTACGGCGGAGCACGGAGCTAGTACACAGGCACGCACTAACGTTATGCCGATTGTCTATACCACAATATTGATTGGTTCCAGCCCATTGGATATTTGTATTGAAATATCCTCGCAATTGATTTGGTGACTGTTTGAATGCTGACTTGACGGCTACTGATGTTATGTAACCCTTGAGCCAGTAGGTTTGCCTACCCTACTGCCTGCTTTCCTACGTGTTGCCCGCTTGTGCTTGCTCATCGGCCTATGGACCGGCTACATGAGAGCCCTCTACATTAAATGTACCGCTTAATTTATTGCGTGCTTGCCTATCTACTACAACAAGGATAAAACAACAGTGATGAAGAAATCGAAATTAATTTCTCTTTGGCATAGCACTGTCTAAATCTTCAAAGTTGAAAACATAGCGCACGAGGTTTCTTTACACAGTTGTAAATGTGGGATATACACTTAAAGATTGTATCAATGGTAACTCCCAAATACTTCACAGAATCAACTCTAGCCAGAACATTTGTGTTCAGGACCACAGGGTTATGGGGATAAAACGACCGAGAAAGGTAAAAAGTGAATTCGAAGCAGATACCTAAATTAAGGGACAATCCAGAACGAACGGAAAATCCATGACTACACGATTGATGGCTGGAGTATTTTTGAAGGTCCTCAGGCACAGAAGCGGCTTGACAAAAAGGTTCCATCGTCAGCGCGTTTGAATAATTGGGTTAATAAACTCACTGACAGGTTACGGATATAAAGAGGAAATAAAAACAGACAAAGTACCGCTCTCTAAATACACCCGGATTGTTCGCGATTGGTTTAGATGTTTTCGTGTGCCATATCACACATCTGATTGCAATAAACGTACATCGTCAGTAAAATCACCAAATTTTATCTTTAACTTATGAAAAAAAACAATGCAGTTTATTTTGCCATAAAATACAAAATTTTGGGTTGCTTTCTGTCCGGTGTGGCACACAAATTCACTTCAAAAATTTCGAGAACATAATGGTCACCTGTACCAAAATAATTCCTTTTATCTCGGACTTTTGACTGCGAATATCTGCCTTCGAGTTTTTAACCAACACCAATGTCGATTGGCCACGGCAAGTGGGTGACTGGACCCCATTCTCATCTCTCATGAAAATGTAATGTGGCTTTCGACACATTGGATTGTTAGTAGTATATTATCAACATTTTTCAGTCCAATTTCACTACGCATTTTTGATATATTTCTGACCCCAAATCCACCCATTAACTAATGTTTCCTCTCTTTATGAGCTACCCGTTGCTGACCTAGTAACTCAATTTATTCTAGNCCTCACTTGCCTGCCCGATGTCCCGCATATCTCATACGTGCTAACTCATATCATATGTACTTCCTGCTCACCATTACCCCAGGGCTACCACCTATACTCTGATTCTTTTGATCCTAACTGACCGGGTCCCGTTCGTGACGTAATAGTCGGTTGACAACCACTAAACTAGTGGACCTGCTTCCTTTGTTTGCCATGATCCTGTATGACTTATGAGGCAGTCTGTTTCAATGGTCTCGATGTAAGCAAATGAGAGTCACTAACTACCGTTTTGTCACTGGATGGTTGGTTGTTTGCAACCCTCATGTTCTCTGTCTATTGTTTTCATTGTTTTTCAATTTGCGAAAGCCACGAGCGGCACTTCCGCGCAGAGTTGCCCTTACCTCTTTGGGCGGACTGTGGTCACTCACTTGGTTACCTCTGATTCGAAGTAGCCTGTGTATTCGATTGATCATATTGCGGTTGACTGTCCCACCATCATAGGTAGAAATACCGGTCCTGTGTTCTCTTGTCTTGCGGTCGGGGCTCGGTATCTTCAATTCACTATTTAACCGAACATCAATCGGTCACAAACCCTCACTTGGCCGTCTCTCTTCCTTCTATTCCCGGTTCGGGTATTTTTGATAGATAATATACTTCCTCATACTCACATGTACACTCGGCACATCGATTATCTGGTTTCAAAACGTCTTTTTCATTTAACTCTTTGCCTGTTTGAATAATTTCTCCCCGCGGACTTTGATGTCATGTTCAACGAAATTTGAAAAACGCTCTTTACTTGACCGTTCTTATTGCCGTACTTCAACCGGTCATTCCCGTGTTCTTTTGGGCTAACATCTACTCAAATTATTGTTTGGAGAGTGATGAATCTGGACTCATAGTCGCGTGACGGTGAACACCATCCACTATTCATCAGATTTTACATTTTTCTTTGACCCACCGGATGGTGTGAATATTACAGAAAATAAGGCAGCCATATTGAGAGTTTTAATCTGCAAAGCACCAATCTGACGACGATTTCCATGTAACCGATGCTAGAACTGTGTCCAATCTCGGAATGTCAGGAATAGGAGAATCGAAGTTAGACGTGTATGGGCATACAAGTAAGAGTGTGGGGACGTAATAACATTGCGTGGACTATATCCACAATTGTTTCTGATCATCCGACTGCGATTGTGTTTAGGCAAAAGAAAACCTGCAAAAACCACGTAACTATTCACACTCAGTGTTGGATCGCTTTATTAAAAGGATTTAAAATCTCGGTTGCACCACATCGGACTAAACTGTAAACGGGATTAATCGATCGGCTATCTCCTCACTAAGTTTTCGTCGATTCACACTATCCGAGGATTTTTCTCTGATCAATACTCTTTACGCAGCATAATGATGAGGACGAAAACCCAAAAACCGGTTTCAGAAAATGAACAGACAGCAAAGTAGCAGTGTTGAAAGGTCTCAGTTCTGACTAAGGAACACGCAAACTACTTAGAAGACAGTTATCTCTCGCCGAAGAACACCAGACACTCAACTTTTACCTGCGGCTCCACGCGGCAATGCTCATAACCCGGGTAAATACTACTTAGCAGTTGGGATGAATTAAGCAAATGTAACTGGATTCCTCAGAAATTGGTCATGTGTGGGAAACAATTTCAAAACTGGTCACACCATCTGAATAAAATTGCATCTCTGCGTAAGAAGCGTATAGCTTCCTAGGGCACATCGGGTTGTGTAGAGGCTGATAGGGAATAATGAAGCCATAATCCGAGCATAGAAGACCAGGTCGCTTTGGGCGAAATTACATTTAACCTCATGAAATCCTCACGAAACTAAATCATTCTCTATCGGGATAAAGGCGATCTAACGAAAATTAGTCGTAAGAAAAATTGAGAGTCAGGGTTTTACCCACTAAGACGGTGATCACATAATAAGTTTGAGGAAAAACATGATATGGAACCTCACAATGAATCCACAACTTTGTGCACTTTGACCATTACAAAATCACCGAAAAAGATCTCATAGTTCCTCAAAATCGCTATTATGAAAAAGCTTACCAGTTTCAATCTATCTATATACCCAAAGTTTCGCCTGTCTCCTCTCTTTCTCTTTCTTTCTCCTTTCTGGTCTATGAACACATGCAATTTTTCTTTGTACTATTCGTGATTCAACTCGCCATACAGAGCATCAAATTGACCGTGTCAAGAGCTTTCGAAAAATACACTGATATCGTGTCGGATATAGCATGCACCCCAATGTTCCGGTAGGTCTATTCAAATTGATTCACATGCAATATCGTATGTGTAGATTTCCAGTGTGTGAATTGCATCTTGTGAGGATAAACTCCAATAGGTCGCCCGATATCACCACGATATCCTGACATTTGGTCTGCTACCTTAATCATGCTTTTCATGTCTGCACACATTCACTCAAATAAACATAGATACATGCTCATACACTATTTGTTCAGTAATTATGTGAGTGCCTACGATCCTAGTGTGACTCACCTGCCGGTGCAAACCAATCTCATGGTCTCTCATTCTCAATCACTCTATAATTTGATTCAAATTCTGTAGCTGCTTCGTAGCTTGCACACGCATACATGTTGCCTAGTCAATGTGGTTTGATCACATGCCATGTAACGTTTATCTGATCGGTTCTTGAGAGCTTCCCCTTACAACCAGCTAAGTGCCGAAAATACCTTCGAATATCACAAATAACACGCAAAACTAACCACCATTTTTGTAGAAAATCATTGTTTACTTCGGAACTACTCCTGAGTAGCGCAGCGAGGCTTATTTAATTCCAACCAGTATACTTGTTAACCGGATTCAAGGTGCAAACAGCCTAAACTAACAAGACCGGTGCCCGTCAAGGTACCCGTCGCGGTGAGGTCATTAGGTGCATGTGAGACAAAGTCAAACACAGACCGCACAGACTGCACATTGGTGCATATTTTTGTATGCATGCAAGACAACTTGGCACCCAGAATCAACGAAGTGTACATGCTTCAAAGACACACGCCGTCTTGAGAATGGTATTTGTGACATGCTTTCTCAGGGTTTTCTGCGGTCAGACTTGTCGGATTCTTGAGCACTAGTCCACAATTAACCGTAGTTGCATGTCAAGGTTAGGAATATTATTTCTATGAGTATACACGCTGAATAACAATTGTTTTTTATAAGTCACTGTTGCATTTTGCTTGGACAAATTAGATATCCAATAACAATGTTCATATGGCATTGATCGGGTTATAAGTTATCAGTTTGTCACTGTGAGAGTTGCAGATGAGTGATGTTTGTGTGAGCCAAGGATTAACTCTCACAATCCACATATAACTGACAACCCAGCCAATGTGAATCATTTTGCAAATATCCTTATCTGGTGTACAATCTGTACCCGCATAAATGGGAATGTGCGCAAATGTTATTTGTTCTCCACACCTTTGTAAAATCCATCTTCATTGAAGCCTATTGAGTTATTTATTTGTGGACAAGAGAATTGATTCTCAATTATGAGAACGAGAAGAGAAAGATCACAGAGAACCAGCACTCAAGCAAACTCAACCATTTGTAGGAAAATCCGAATCCCTTTCATTTTCCCTAATGAATTTGAACACGCAAAAGTTAGTAGGTAAACACGAAGAGATCAGAGCCTTTTGTATGATGTAATCACCAGTGACATATTCACAACAGCAAAACAATAAGAGAGACAGATATGAAATAAAATACTCAGAACCATTTGGGTGGTTATGAGGCATGAAGGTGCAGGTGCGTGTGGGTTCGTTCCGAATTGGTCAAAGCCGCGGTATGCGGTATGCGAGGGTAAAGCGCATGGGATTCTGGACAATTATGTGGGTTTGTGTGGCGCAATGGTGAATGAAAGTCATATTTTTTGTTGATGTCATTCTATGACGGTAAGAAATCGCTAAACGTGTCTACCTCCTACTTGGTTTAGGAGATATGGGTCCAAATAATGCAATACCCAAACAGATTTCACTTTTCTCACTTTATTTTGTGTATTCGTTTGGCATACATGCTGAACAGATAGTAAAAGCAGCAGCACGATGGAGTAAGACCGTAAAATTCCCGGTGAAGCTCCTCAGCAAATGTTTTTTGCCCCCGAAGATGAGTTACACACACCTACTGTCATCGGATGTGTTTATTTATTGTGAAATTTATTGGTGGTATACTTTGATAATGATTTGACTGTTTTGGGGAAGAATGTAGTCTTGTTTTGTCGATCGATTAGGATCCCTCAAAATCCATGGAATTTACAGACTGTACGATGAAGCATGCGTACTGTTTGAAATATATTAAATACCATCGAGTGTCAAAAACGGAAATAGACTCGTGTAAATAAATATCTTTCCTAAACTAAGAGCATTAATCCTTTGTGGTAACACTAATTGTATTCTATTTTCTATGAATGTTCTTATTTTATCTCATAATTATTTTATTTTTTATTGGAAACCCTACTTAAATATAAATTATGAACGATAAACGGCTGGTTTTCAGTCGAGTTTGGTACCGTGTACACGCACGCACACACGCATATACACAGTATTTTGTTCTCGTAAAATGGCTTAGTTTGTTTGCCATGCGAAATCGAGGTGACACTAAGTCATCCCCAGCGATTCCTCGCTTGAGGTCTTTCAGCGATGGTGACAGATGCGGACTATAACGTGCAGACACCGACTGGGGGAAAACAACCCGATGATCCCGGGTTTGAAGTGAATGGCTTCGGTTTAAAATGTTTCGATTAATTTCTAACAAGAAGACCTTAATTAATCAGTGGTTTTACGTCTTTCAGGTGAGCAGGGGGACTGATATCACTTGATCAATAAGCTTTTATGAGGAGTGGTCCCAAACTCGTATGTTCACCTTTAAGGTTCTGCTTTTTTTCTGCTACCTAAGTATATGGTTTATACCAATTAGAATAACAAATCCGGTAATGTAAAATGGTGAATTTTTCGGTTGATGAATAAAACAAAAACAAAAATAAAGACCTCTTACGTGATTTGTTCATTTGAATGGTATTTAACGTGCTGTCGCTGAATGTGGCTCAGTGACTCAGTGATGGTCTTTCCTGCTCGGCTAACAATGCCACTGAGTCCCCCTGCGTACATGTATCTTCATTCTCAATTCGCGCATACCAGGTTCAGTTACGGTGATCATTGAAGCAAAAGTGATCCAATAATTTGAACGACCTAATTTGCCACGATTTCTCAACATCATCAGAGGTATATATATTCCTGATGGTTAATCATTGAGACCTCGCTATGCGTACTCAACCATGTTAGCCAAAACAAAACATTTGTGCCACTAAACCGGATGCCATCCAGCTAGTTCGCAGGCTGTGAATGTTCACCGATGGGACACAAATAAAGCTCATATGAAAAGAGTTCATCACATTTGCCAGCCATGAATTGTTTTAAAACAGACATTTCTTCAATGCAAAGATGTGACCCCCATGTTGGAGAAAATCAACGCGAATCTTACATTTCAAGAAAGAATGGCAGAGCTCAGACGATAAATCGTAACACGAATGTATTGACCCGAACCATGGAAGGTGGCACAAAACTGTCAACATTTTCGGGCCAATAAATCGTCAGGTTTCTAACCGGATCGTTCGATTATTAGTGGACAGTGAGGAACAACGACAGAGGACGTAATCCCAGAATTGAGTAGATATTGTATCGTTTACGGAAAAAATGGTTCTTCTACAGAATATGAGTCAGGTAAATGCAACTGTTGGTGCAAGTCACGTTTACCTCCTGATCATTATTCAGTCACATGAATAAGACCCAGGGCATAAATGTGAATAGGCTGCCATGTATGAAAAGTTTCATGACCTTGAAGAACATTTGTCCACAGGATAATTAAAATATTTTTTTCCATCTAATCCTGGATCATGTGATTTAAATTCGTGTAGAATCATTTGCTTTTATTGATCAGTTTTACGAGATGTCCGATTTGATTTCATGAATACCACTTGGAGGGTAATTTTACGTTTTTTTCTTGAATTGATTGCTCCCAAAAGTATTCACATTTCTTACACAGGGTTACCATCTTTTTTGTCCAAATTCTGTTTTGATTATTTCGACTTAAGTGCTTCCGACATGGCGGTTTTTATTTACACTCCCGATGTGGGCGAATTTCCTAATGGCTAAATGAAATAGGCATTTTAGTCGCTGCGGTGCATTGTGAGTCTACGCCCATTTAAAGTGTCAACTTAGAGGAAAGGAGGGGGGGCGTGAACGTGAGAACCATTACTCTACCACTTTGCTGCATTTAAAGATGTATCTATTTGTCCAACAATGACGGTTTGTGCCTTAGATTGCGTGATATCCATCCTTGTTCACATCCAGTGTAGTCTGACTTTGGTGCGGGTTTGATCACAGAAGAAGAAGCTTAACAATACATCAAGGCTAAATTTACACCTGTTCCTTAAACATAACTTGTCAAACAGTTTTATACACTGTGAATTGTAGTCAAATTCATTCACTTTTAGGTTTTATGACCTCAGGTATCCGTCAGTAAAACAAGCTAGTAAATATCCAAAGAGAGCGTCAAGCCAGACTCGGAACGCCCGATGCTCTTCTCCCACTAATTTGGAGACACTACAAAGAGTTGTTGGAATATTCTCACACCATTCCAAGTGGTTTGCACATTTTTTGAAAAGATTCTCCCTCTAATTACAAACAAAATCTTCCCTCTTTCTCAGGAAGTAATCTCTTCTTATTAATTATTGAAATCTGAGGTAATTCAGGCATCACTGGTTGCAGTCGATAAAGACATAACATTGGTGGTAGGAACCGATGTCTCTGACATAGAAATCTCTGCTACACTCAATAAAAAAGGTTTTCCCATGGTTTTTTATCGCGTACCCCGTCATCCTTAGAGCGAAATCATTCAACTGTAGAAAAAGAAGCCTAAGCAATAGTTGAAGCCATTCTAAAATGATGGCATGGTCTACTGGGTGCAAACTTCAAACTGGTTAGTGATTAACTCTCAATAAGAAAGTCAGCAGGGAAATTGAGAACGACAAAATATAGCACTGGCATATCGAACTTTCTCAACTATCCTATACAATCCAGGTTTGGAGAATTCTGTAAACGATGCTTGATCACGAGCATTCAGCGCCAGCACTCAGTTGACGAACTGAAGCAACTTCACGATAGTCTGCACCACCCAGGTATCACATGTTTGTACCAGTTTGTTGGCACAAAAACCCATGTTTTCCTCCCGATAATGTCAAGGCGATAATTAAAAAAGATTTTGGTTGTGCATGCCTGACACCCAACGTTCGTAGATCATGCGATAGTCTGTTTACTCCGGCTACATAAACTTTTGAAAGCATTGAGTTCAAAAGGGCCAATTCCCTCGTTCACTTGTAATGACTACATCTTGTCAATCATCAATGAGCATGCGCGCTTTCCGTTTACCTTCCCCTGCCCCGAGATTACTGCTAGCCCCATCATTTCTGGTTTAGCTGAATTTTATTGCTATATTTGGCATGCCGAGCTAGCTATATTTCAAGCAACCAGCCTCTATTGTGTCGCAAGAATGGAAGACGTTCCTTCACGCAAGTGGAGCAGCCACTAACAGGACGACGGGCTACAATCCTCAAAGTATTGGTTAGGTTCAACGGTTGCGTGGAGCCATATGGAAAGCAGTATCCCCGTGTCTCCGTTCAAAGGATTTAGCGACTGATTAATGGGAGTTGGTGTCACCTGACCTACTACATGCTATCAGATCATAAATTTGTACAATTATCAACGTGACGCCTCACGAACGTATGTTTCCCCATGATCGAAAATCCGCAGTTGGCACTAGTCTACTTCAGTGATTAATAATACTGCTATATCATATAAACCTCCGCTTGTCCACGTATAACCCCAAGATAGAGAAAGTTGCACTCCTGGAGAGCAACCCCGAATACGCTCACACAAGTATCCCTATTGGAAGAGAAGAAACAGTATCTCTTCGTCATCTTGCTCCCGTAGAACGACCAACTTCATCACCACTTACCTCTTTTTTTTCAGAGTCTTGCGCGCAGTTCCCTCCACCTAGTAACATGCCATGCACCTCCAATTCGCAAAAGGTTCTGTCCGATCCGGTGAAATCTTTTAGTGAACCAGAAACAAGAGTTAAAAGCTTTCTATTAAAACAACAAAGGGTGATGTCCTAATGCCTTGGAAACAGTGGGGTTTAGCAACGCCCTCTCCAACAATTAATGTGAACACTCCCCATTCACAGGTCTCGGAACACCTGAAACAAACTTCATACAGATCTTCGTTTTCTGATTGACAGTAAATGTTACAGATATATTAATGTTCTTTCTGTTGCATACATAGCTATTATTCCGGGTGTGTATTCAAACATTTTGCCTGTCCTATTTTAGCTTTCATGCCTCGTTTTTGGTCGATTAAAACCTAACATTGAGGTGTTTTCTTCCGACTTGTCTGCTCACTAAACGTTCAATCCAATTCGCTACTAGCTCCCACCATTGGTAAAATCTATCGCATTACAAACAGACTTGAGTTTCGCAAGCCATTCGCATGATCGTAGCTGGACCAGTACTCGCAGAACTATTCAAACTAACCAGGCGAGACTTCAGAGTTGATGATGAGTTTGGTGGAATGAATTCTCTCAGTGAATTATGTCATCACCTGGAATAAATATTTTGATTTGTTCTTTTTTCCCCTTCGTGAGTTGAATGTGAAATTATACAGCTAACGTCCCCTCCCCCCCCCCCCCCCCCCCCCCCCCCCCCNCCCCCACCCCCACCCCCCCGCCGTGTACCCCCTGGTAAAACACGAAAGGCATACAAGTAAAGTGTGGTTTGGTGTGGTGTGGTGTTGGATTAGAGCTCACAATTATTAGGTTGACGCAACAATGCTAAGAATCGCATGACCACTGTGACCACGTTGTACGCAAGCACGTATTATGTAGGCTACCCATTCAAATATTCTTTGTTTTTCTCATCAGGAAAACAATTCCTGATGTGGTTATTGTAATAAAAAGAGAGTACTTTCTAGTGGACAGTAGATGATCGGTTCAGCACATATCCGTCTTAATCCGATTTTCACCAGCAACAATTTGAACTCGTCTTTGGTATTACGAGCAAGAGAAGCCTAAAAGCTTGACAAAGTACATACACACACCAAGTGTTGTACATTTTGGTTTAGTGTGGTATAGTACAGTATAGTATTTCATTATTTTTATATAATGGTGACTAAATTATACATTAAAACAGTGGAATTCCAATTTAGTTATACCATAACTTCCTCCATTCGCAGTGCATAAACAAACAGAAGCTGTTTTTGAGTAAGTTACCAAATTAGGAAGAACCTCGGTTGTGACTGTTCATCCGCACGGTTCTATGTAATCCACAGCACACTTTACAGTTCCCCTACCGTTACAGCGACGAAAACTGTAGTCATGATTGAAATTCTGTCGCAACTCAATCACACCGGACGGCACCTAATTGTTCGGTCAGTTATCGACTTTACCCGTATTGACAGACTTGATATTTTATTGATCTGTATTTCAAATGTTGGCCATGAAAGTCGGCTTGACACAAGTACAGTCAGCCCGTTCCATTTCAGCAACTTATGATCTTCACAAACCAGGGGCATAAAGTTATAACACAGACATACAGAGGCAGAACAAACCGTCAGCTCGCACAACGGTGATCAGCCGATCACAAGAAACTTGGTGTCATCTGTTGCAAAATACCAAATAGTGACAAGGCACACAGTTGACCTCTGTTACGTATACATGATGTTAAACTCGCAATTACGTCAGCTAATTTTATGAGATCAAACAATTGAGACTCAGTTAATCGACTTACAATAGACTTGTCCATTCTCTTCCAGCTTTGCTAATCTTTGTTTGCAAGTACACATTTATTCTGTTTGATTCATTTGCTTAATATGCCACGCATAGACCAGGTTGTTTCACGTCAGTAGTGGAGGAGATGAAGCGAAATGTTAACTTCTAGTTACATGTATCGGTCGGATGAGAAAGCAAGTCACCGCAAGATGGATCGCAAAATCGGTCGGAAATCATGCACCGCTGACATTAGCAGTTTGAGAACGTATATAATGGATTTTAGCCCCGGGGCGAAGTGATTACACAAAACCAAAATGAAAAAATGTGTGAGTCCCAGACTTATAACTTCAAATGCCAAGATCAGTTGAAACTCGGTTTTCAGAACAGCTGTTTCCTCAATTCAACTGCAGCACAGTTAAGAGAGATGGATTATCTGGCAGAAATTACTTCGACATTCACCACAGGTTACCGGGTCCCGCAACGCATATCCAAAACTGTCCGCAGTAAAACCCTGGTAACAGTTGAAGCGATTATCATTCGCCTATTAAAGCTGGAATTGTGAACGTCAAAGTACTGGTTCATGCTTTCCCCCGGTCGAAAGTGAACAATATTAGCATGAGAGGATCGATTATTTGAATTAATTTCTCGCGATTACGTAACTAGTTCATGTCCGGACAAGAGAACTAGAGAGAACCTTTTCTCTCCCCATCTCCTGGTTGTTAATAATTCACCTCGAATGTTTAATCTAACCACGTCTATTATAACTGTATGCCCCTTGTTTAACAAGACCACAAGTCACTGAACTGGAGCGGGCTGACTGTAATTGTGTGACTAACATTCGAAATACGGGCCAACAACACATCGGGTCCGTCAATAATGGAGAAATCGATAGCAAATCCAAGCGGTCACGTGTCATTCAATGAAAGTGAGCTGAGGCATGATTTGAACTCTTATCACAACATCAGCCATCGTTATTTTCTCACACAAATGTGGTTCCAATATCTTGAGGATGAAATCACTCAATGCCTTTTCTTCTTCTTATTCTGCGCTGTTGTTTGTCGTTTATGTTGCAATTTATTTTCGTCAACGTTATTCAGACTGTGGGGTTGAACGTTTAAAATGACGCATCGGCTTTCGGCCCTACCGATTAGGAGAGACTGTTGTCCAACAAGTTGTCCGACAATACATCACAAACTAAATAGTTGCAGCTAACACAAACGGTCTTCCATTCTTCCATTCAATTCGGTGGTGTTTCGGAAAGATATTCTATATGTACTGTTCTGTTTCGAAGTAAACGTCATTTTCTTATCCGCATAGTTTTATTAGTCACATCCGTGTATAGGATTTCACTAGTTTCCATCCATTCATTGCACTTTCAACCACCTGTTCCGCCAGTGTTTGACCGAACACTCGCCGAAGTGTCTGCCTCAAGGGGTCTATTACCTGATTTTTTCTCAACTGGGTTGAAGGCCGGCCTAAATTAACTCATCATATCAGTCCGTTACTGAAGTATTTTTTCTATCTATCAACAAGGTAAACTATCTGATAATCCATTAATGAGAAAAAACTACGTAACATTTCATTTTACTACTATTCCTCATTCCTTTGTGTTGGAGTATCTTATGAAAATCCAACAATAGTCCTTTTAAACTTATAGACTAAAGAAGTTGGACATCCATCATTTGATGGTGAGTAAAACTGTCACATGCATTAATTTTCTTCCAACTACTTGATTACCTGTTATTTGTCCCAATTTCAGAATTAGGAAACACACATCGTTTTTCAGATCCTCCTCGCATCCCCCGGACTACATCCAGCGGTAATCGTGCAATGCCCATTGTTCCCAAAATAATCTAAAACAAGTTTGTTAACCGGTTCTGTTTCGCATGTACAATAAAATCGTTTCAAGCTGTTTCCAATTTTCGCATAGTCCTTTCCGATTCTCATCTGTCGTCAGCTCGCCTACCGTGGCAAGTTTATGCCCAATTTATAGCCTGTTGTAGCGCGCGCGCGTACATACACACATTATTGCTCACATTCTGGCAACCCTGTTGCATGTTGGATTCAGGGTGACAACGTTTTACATTCCTTTTAATATTTTTATTTCCTCGATTCGGTGTGTAATCTGTGAGAGATTTATTTATTGGATGAGTAGCTCGCTTCATTCCTGGATTTCACCTATATTCTTATCCACAAACACAAATTGTTTTTCATCTGAATACCTTAGACGAAGAAAATAAAACTATTAACTGACCCTGGCCTCAAAAAAAACATCGTGTCATTTCAATTTTTTATTTATACTACAGCAATCTATGCAACTATAGCAATGCATACTACAAAAGTTTTAGTTTGAACGCCAGTTCCCCGATATTTTACACCAGTGCGACAGAAACTGAAATACCACTGATCAGTTTTGCCTTCGTTGGGACGTCGTTGACAGTAGAATTCATCTGCTACCCGCCATTCAGTTGCAGATAACAGCAGTGCTCGTTTTTTGTCTTTTATCTGGAAAATACTCAGCACTTTTCCAATGGAGAGTTTTCAATGCCCTTTTTTTAATTTGACCATACCCATAAGATGAGCACATCAGCCAAAGGATACCACCACTGCATACTGCATAGGACCGTGTTTAAAACTTTTGGGCTTTGACAAAACGGAGCAATACAGCACTCGAGATCTAACCTGATCCATTATACCGGTAATATCAACCAGGATAGAGTTGGATTATAACGGATTTTTGCTCCTTTACTTCGATCAGATTTAAAATAAAACCAATTCGGAAGGAAAGATGGTAGAAAAATAGTGGGATTCAAACCCACGCATGGGCGACGGCTTCGCTTTTTACAGTGCACGATCGACCAGTTCAGCTACGAGGTCGCACCCACGGTGCTGAACGTTTCACATTTAAATCACCCATCCAACTCATCCACCGCGGCCACTCAGCTTTTAACAATGTCAACAAAAGACTTCAATCTGCCAAACGACCACCTCAAAATTCAACCTTGCCCCAGAAGTTCATTCGATGGACTCCGATGAATTCGAAGGAAAACCTGTCGTGGTAGTCGGCTTACATGCTACCTGGTAAACGCCATATACCTCTGTAAGTTGGATTGGTGATTTGAATGTGAAACAATCAGTGCTATATGTGTAGCCTCGTAGCGTGCACTGTACAAAAGCGTAGGTGGCGCCCCTGCGTGGGTCCGAATCCCACCGAAGCTACCGAACTTTCCACAATTTGCGACATAAAACTTCAATCTGCAAACAGCTGTTTGAATACTTGTTTATTCTTTCACTTATCATAACTTTGACATCGTTCTTGAAATGACGTATGGAGCACAAGCAAAATAATAATTTTTTAAACGTAACTGATGTAATGATACGTCATCTAATTCCGGAATGCTTGACACTCATCGTTTATAAATCTCGTTTTGCGTTGGAAGTTCCCAAAAACAACGCTTACCCTACGTATACGGTCCAGAAGCACATACACACATGTGAATACAAGTTATCCAATGATACTTCAGGGCACGAATCTCAACAAGCTTCTGCTGCACACATCACATCATGTGGATTCAATATTTTTTTAATTTACGAAAAACCCTAAGTGGCTCTTGTGATGCGTTTTGCACCATTCACATTCTAACACAAATGCTGGTGAAAATAGCGCAATGATTTGGCACTAACAGGAACTGCTTAACACTAGCAGTGATAATAAACTAGTTAAATTGTTCCGTCTGTCAACTGAGAAAATAGAATTTACAAGGTTCTTTGCGCAACATTTTCCTTTTCCATTTCACCTGTTAGCCCAGCTTGGCGATTTGCTTGCAAGCGTTTCATCACCATCCAAGGTGACATCATCAGTGCCACTTTACTAGAACTGGTGATGAAACGTTTGCGAACAGGTTGTCGAGCTCGGCGAACAAGCTACGAGAACCGATTTTCGATAATTTGTCAACAACATCCTTCGTCTGAATGCAACAAAGGGTTGAAAGAAACCTACGAAAAATTATAAGAAGTTAAAGTAATAACCAGCAATTTACGTTAAACATAATTAGGTAAATTCTCTACGGAGGCCATTCAACAAAACATGTGATTTGAACGGTACAAGACCCTCTCTCTATAAGGAAAATGCTTGCTACTTTTGTGAAGCGCTCAAATTATGTGCCAGTATAGTGGTTATTACTTAACTATAGTTCACACCTAATCCTTCTCTATTGTGCAATATCGTATCACGGTGACTCCGTCTATGTGCCAATTTTGTTTTCCAAAGAACGAATGTCTAACTTTTGACGTGAATTGAAGTATCAGTCGCAATCGGCCACTGATAGGTTACCCGATCTGCAATTTCGTTTCCTCAGTAGTCTAACAAATAATCCTGGTAATTTCATGTAGTATAACATTTCCAACATAGATCTGATATCCACTCATCATTATCATCAGCAGCAGCAGCAGCAAAATACGGTGAAGCGAACTTCACTGATCGTTGTCAAACTGGCAACGCATACAACGTTAGTGATAAGATTTTAGTTGGACAGGGATTGGATCTATTTTGAGGGAGACAAAAGAAGGGAAATTACAATGGTCAATAAACCGAGTACGCAATCGAAATCTGCACACATACATTTTCAAGCATTCTGACCTGATAAGATACGACAACAAGAATGCAAATGGTGTCGGTTTGCTGCCATATCCTTCAATGTCTTGTACCAACCGGTTGTAGAGTCTTTCAGACTCTAATCTGGAAGGTCCGAGCCACCTACTCTACCTAATGGCTCTGTGCATTTC
>UZAN01046963.1:4617-27703 GCA_900618425.1 Echinostoma caproni
ACTGAGTTTCAGTAGAAGCATTCATACAAACAAAATGATTTTATAAAACCAACTTGTTCAAAAGAATCAATAACTTATTATTCAAGCAGTGTGAATTGCTCATTTGAAGTCCTCCATGGCTGTCCCAGAATCAAAGCCTTTAATGAAAACGGATGGTAAAGTGTAATAAAATAGTGATAGAAAAGAAATCAATTTCTGCATGATCACAGCAGAGAAAAAGTACTACCATTCAAATCGCTTTAAGAAATGCTCATCTCGTGGTGGAATTTTATTCCTATCGCAGTAGAACCACGATGATCAGTAACCGTTCGCATCCCCCCAGCCGAGATCACCGATATCAACATAGTTCGCGGCAGACGTAGAACGTTTCACCATCAAATGGAGCGCCAGGCCAGCTCTGTTGGTGTGTCAAGTCATTTTGTACTGTTCCACTTTTTCAGTAGCTTTTTCAATCCTGTTGTTTTTCACATACACTTTAAGTTTGTATTCCGCACCACTGCTCCACAGGCTGTCAACCACATAGTCTGTTAGCCATCGTATTTGACTGAACGGGAAGACCCGTCTAGACGGATTTGTACGGAACTTACGGAACCGGTGAAGTTGATGATTTTCTGAATCGACAGACACACAATGAAGAGCGTTCAGGAGACCGGAAATTCAATCATTTCCGTTCTGTGTCCGAACCTGTCCTATACATTCCCGTGCAAACGATGAACAGATGCGAGGAAACACATCAGCGGTTGAACATCTTTCCATAGATGAGTGTAAATCCGAGCGACTTTCTGACCTATTTGAGGGCGAAAATTCGCACTTCCAGACTGAAACACTTGTTCACTGATGGTTTCACATCACTGATTTATGTGAAATCACCACGTGAGACCTGAAATCGATCGCAAACGTAGACTTACATAGACGTACTCTTCGGATGCGAAGCAAATGATGTTCCCACTGTACAACTTGAGTCATTTTAGAGGGGAAACATTCTCACGCCAACTGTACCGGGTAAAATTGTGATAATTGTATTAATTCTAAAAAATTATCCAGCAACTCTAAATTTTTAAAGCGCTTCTATCACCGTGGTGATTGTGGAATCAGCTTTCAATAAGAGATCAATTAGATTTCCTCTACGGAAGATGCCAAAGGTCAACAAACAGAATTACTGTTCTTTATAAAATACCAAACTTGGATCAACCCATTCCAGTTTTCAGAGTTATCAGGCACTCTTGATGATCTTGGGTTTAGGTTTCACTCCATGGGAGATCGCTTATTCCACAAAAGGTAAATGCATTCAAATGCGATGGAAATGTTTGTGATAACCGACAAAGAGCACTGGACAGCTGTTTCGTCTTATTGAGGACTACTCAGCAGTGCGTATTTTTTGTGCCCCCGTCAGGACTTCAACAGCAAACACTAGTCGAATGCTCAAGAGAAAGAGTTTGAAGTCTCAATGTGAATGTTCGCGGTTCGAGTCCTGACAGGGACACAAAATGTACGCACTGCTGAGGAATCCCAAACGAGATGGAACAACTCTCATGTGCTCTTTGTCGGTTATCATAAACTGTTCTTATTATTCCGATCAAACAGAACACGGAATGAGTGATTGGGGGGGAAATCACATCATTCGATCTCTACTCAACAGTACAAAATGGAAGCTTCTACTCTTTCTATCTGTGTGGCCATAATCAATCTTTGAGCTGGTTAAGTGGTATATAATCAACCGGAAAAGACGAATCGGAGAAAACGGGCCACAGAAACCGGATTCCTGAGCGGAACCTAGGAGACTACAGGATAGTTCTCTAAATTCCTCATCGATTACCCTGAAAACAGATTAACTCAGCGAACCTCTTTGATCGTCATGACTGCATTCACCTTTTGAATTTCCATATTTCCATATGTTTAGTGTTTATCATTCCAGGAAAAGCAAACCCATGGAGCTTTGTTTTATTATCATTTTATAATCTATTTTGAAATCTCATATTTTATAAAAATCTCTGGTTTTATTTTAATCTTTGCGTGAGAGACTTTTGTATGTTTTACTCTGTTTGCTCTTGTCAAGTTGCATACTTCTCTTGTGATAGAAGAACGGAGTTTAGTTTAGCGTGATATGCGTCAAGAACTGTTCACATTACATCGCTTATTTCGGTTCCCACAAAAGCTAGCTGGATTTTATTACTGCACTTGTTTTTTTCTCGTCATTTTGTTATTTTACATTACCAATTTGTGTATCGATTATTTGATTTCGGTGGATTTGGGATCCTTCCAGAAGCACACTTTGGTGTTAGACGAGCAATGGTTTTATTCGTACATGTAACAGCTGAAGGTCTAATACATTTTTCCTGTAATAAGAACTTGAAGTAAGCGTCAGGTTGAACATACGATTTTTTAAAAATTTGACTTTATGGTTTGTAGTGGACCTGTGAATGTTTGTTTACCTCCTCACCTTCCATCACCCTGAAAAGTAAATGGGTGTCACTCTATTATATTGTTTTAATTTTAAAAGGTAAGCTTCTCTTCATCCCAGTAAAGTAATCCGATAGTTTCAACTGAGATGGTCCAGTTGAGTGACTAGTATTGTTTATTTGGTGTCGGCCACCCTTTTTGAACCCTTTTTCGAAAAGCGGCTCTGATAACTAATGAATTTACAACTTTATTGTTGATCTTGCGAGCTTGGAAACAAACTCGCATACAAGTATTTCGCAGTACGTTTGAGGAACATTTATCCCTTTCTGAGTAAAAAGCGAATTCTGTGCTTATCATTAATTCGTGTAACCCTGCTGGATAATGATTTTGGCCGATTTGAACCATCTAATTGATCAAAGTACGTCAGTGGTTCCCGTGGTTTGAGCATTAGAAAGACCGATTCGTATTCCGAGATCCGCATTGCGTAGTTTGTATTCGGAGTTCAGTGCGCATTATCATTAATATTGCTAGAACCGTTACAAGTGTACATTCACCACTTGTATGTCAGACAGATAACCGCAAGGCAGTTTGCATTTGGCAGAATTTCGGCAGGCACAACCGAATTCGATACACAAAGTGTGATTCCGCTGTACGGCTTAACATCACTAATTGATCTGCCGGATTCGCTAGTCAAGGAAAAGGGTAAAAATGAGCCCGAACAGATCCATGCGGTCAAAAACAGCATACAAACACGTTAACAAAAAGTCCTGAATTGCTCAGGCTATGACGGGTCGGGTTCCGCTAAACTGATTGTGTGTGATATCTTGCTGTTACGCAATATGATTCATGCATTGTAAGACAATTGCAACCAAACGGTTCCGAGCAACCGGTGCAGACCGTGGACAGGTAAAACGACCAACTACGATGCAATTTCGAACGAAAGTACTATAATAGCATAGTAGTTCCACCAGCTGAGTCAGGATCAAATCGGTGTTGAGAAAGTATTACATGGAACCACATATACTGGGTTACTTGAAAAGTGTCCAGGTTATATATAAAATGTCTTCATTGCTATCAAAGGAAACCCAGTCTGGTATATAGTGTAAGACTGTGACAATCCAAACTCAGTCGTCGGAGTTCCCCCTCAATCTTACTTGATCTAGCCTTAGAACATACACTAAAGACAAATATCAGACAGTGAACGCATATGCGTCTACATAGCATACACTCTGTGCATCGTTCGACGCGCATTACGCCTGGAACATACCACACACACATCAATCTCTAGTAAATGTTGTAATCATTTTGATCAGTTTCTATTGACTGCCTGAAATCTTTTCAATTCGGAATCTAGGACGGCTTCTTATCAGATACGGATGGTAGAGGATAGAGAGAGAATTGAGGGACTTCTCAAGCTATTTGGCGTTTCAATTCTCTGAGTGAGTTCTGAGATTGAAGCAAGTAATCGTTTCTCAGTTCTTCCGATAGGTTTGATAGGTTTGAAGATAAATACATGAGGAGATAAGTGGAGAGTCCCATTTGGCGAAATTGGATCATTCCTCTGCTTTTATTGAGAATGGTTAGCAAAACGGTGAAGAACGTCCCTCAGAAAGCTTGCTTCAAACGACGTAATCTTCGATTCTCATTCCGATTATCTTCACCCTTCTTTTGTTCGTCGCATCTGCTAGGTCTTTAGTCTCTATCATATAACCATAGTTCGCGGTAAACATTCATGAACACCCGTTGTTCTGGAATGCACAGCACATCAACTTCTGCAGAACAAATCCTTTTTAACCTAGAAAATAAACTATTCATTCTGACTCATCTGTACTGCATTGAACAGAAGCTTCTCGAGATCAGATGCTGTCCTGTTGAAGCTGGGTTGGAATGCAGTACTGGTGCGAGGTGCATCTTTTTTATAGTTATTTTAATGTTTATATATCAGGTGGATTTCCTGGACACCTATTAAACAGTGAATTTTAAGTTGTGTCGCCAATCATCTGTTTTCTGCCATTTACTCGACTACCAACATTGTATCTGCCCGAAGCAAGTATTTTGACGGGTACACTGAACCAGAGAACGGAGGGTTGATTACGGTTTGCTCAGTATGCATCCATATGGCGTCACAAACGAGACCTCTGTAGAAAAATAGACTATCATCAGTCCAGTCCTGCTATAGTACAAAAAATAAATGTCTTTTTACTTCCTTTTTCTACTTATTGAATATACAAATGTACAGTCAACTTTCAAGAATCGGGCTGCGGCCATACAAATGCTGCTTGGGGAAAATACAGATATAGGGAAAACGGGCGGTGGTGCTGGAGCGGTTTGAACTCGGGACTGGCAGGTTGTAGGTTGGTGACCTGATCACCTGGCCACTACTGCCAATATAGACATTTTCGACATGGTAGGGCTGCTGCCATCGTGGTCTCAACTGTTTTTGACCGAACTTCCACATGAATATTTGTACACAGCTAAAGTGAAAGACAACGCGAAACAGTTGAATTCAACCTGTTCTCTGTGATGAGAATTTTTCTGGTTCCTAGGAAATTGTCAAGGGAAACCTGCTGTTTAAGAAACAGATTTTCTGTTATCCGTAGGCATACACCGACTTTGAATGGAAGACTGCACTTTCACTCGTATATCCGTTAACCGTTTCACTGTAAATGAAATGTCACTGCTTCTTCTGTTCATTCAGGTTTAAACGAAGCACTACGGAAAAGAAGGCTTTTGATAAACATTACAATTACGCGGTAAGTGAAGTTCTGCAAGATAAGTAACGTTAGATTCCAAAAGATTATTCAGCATGGATGAATGCTCTACTTTGTGTTCCCCCACACACCCTTCCGTATTTACTATCCTCTTTAATACAAGGGGGTTTGATGACTGAAATCGTCCGTAGTGTGCTAATGTTGATGAGATGTTCATATGCAGCATAAATTGCCAGCAGCTAGTTTTGGTTTCAGGGAGACATCACGCTCTCTGTGAAACTGCTTTGTTCTGAGAGAACTAACTAAATCAACGATAGGCAAAAACAATTGATGGGTCGGAACCCCCAACCAATTGAGAGGATTGACATGAATCCAGTCAACCAATTATTGGATATATGCATTCCCATGTCCTCTTTTCTCTTCCGTACAATTAATCATGATTTTGCATAATAAATGAACTCCCACACGCTTCCAGCTGCGTTCTATTTCACTGCCTGTGGAACCGCTTTCTGAGGGAGAAGCGTTATTAGAACGCATTTGTTGGAGAACCCAGTATAGAGATAACTCGTGTATATCGATAGTTCTGGGTTACGAGAATCTCTTTTGAACATTTTCTCCCACTGCATTGTTCTTAGCTCTCACGTATCCCCGTTTGAATTGGCGCGATCTTGATTGTTGAGATAAAGTTTGTAGTAGATTGAAAGTTACAGCTAAGATTGAAAAAATATTTTATGTAAAGTAGCAAGAAATTTCATTCTTTCTAATTCATGATGGTATCTATGAGGGTCAACTCACCCGTCAAAAGAAGTGTGGTGTGTATAAAAAGAAACTGGAAAATTCTGTTGGATTATCAACCTTGGGGACTTCATGGAAAAATGACAGTCTTCCATTTCGCCTGCAGTGCTCACAAATAAAGAAGGACAAACAGAATATTAACAAATGTAAACACAATACCCATATCATTTTAGATGGTGAATGTTTGGATTAACCCATTCGGTTTTTCACAGGCACCATATCGTGTTTGTGACCTGATTTCATAATTCAATTCTAATTACGTTTTTTTACTGATGCTTTGTTATTTTACAACTGGTGCACCAGCAACCGTCGCCGAAATCGAGAAATCGTACGTTTTAATGTCTTTCGACCTATAAAAGTAAAAACAAAAGTGGATATTAGGATATATATGTTGCGTCTGACGTGGGGCATTATCATATTGAATCCAGTGATTGGGGCTCTAAACACTAAGCTTTGGGAGGAGAGGATGTGATGAAAGTGTTGCACGAGTTTTGTCGTTACCTGTATACCATCCGAACATAGACTTGATGATAATGTGAGTTTGATACACGTCACTTTCATCCCCCCCCCCCCCCTCAGTCCGTACTGCCTATAGGAGGCTTTGACTAGCTGCCTCGTTATAAATAAATAAATAAATTCAATTCAGAATATCAAGCTTGAATTAGTCCATTCGATTGTTTAGAGGCAACACGAGCTCTTGATGGTCTTGGGAGTGAGTTTCACTCAATGACCGTCGACCGTGCAGACCAGGCATAAGGGTTTGAAGTCCCAACCCGAATGTTCGCGGTTCGAGTCCTGACAGGGACACAAAACGTACGCACTGCTGACGAGTACCAAACAGGACGAAACAGCTGTCCAATGCTGTTTGTCGGTTATCACAAACATTTCCGTCGCACGTACCATTCCGTGAAAGGAATTATATTTCCATCTCATTTCAATAAATGCATTCAAATATGCATATTCAATAAATAAATTATTAGATAATATTATTTCATGTGGGTCGCACTTCGCTAATCATGGAGATGTGATAAAGAGCATGTATTTTTTAATATTGATGGAATGCGCTCATACAATTTCACACTTTTAGGATCATTATCCGGGGTCAGGTTAGCGTTGGTAATTTGAGATACAAATCCATATACGGGTTAAATCTGGTGTTGGGGGAGAGGAAGAGCAAAAAGCGAAAATTTCATGTTGTTGTTGCTAATAGTTAATTGTGGCTAAGTGCTGAGGAACGGAGTGACGTTTGTGGCATTTTGTTCATAGGAGCCTTAAGCGAGATCACGTTGAACAGGCGTCATTCCGTTAGTTCCGTACTTGTTGAAAAATCCTGTGGATTGATTCAAAAAGGCTTACCACAAAAGGAGAGATTGTATGAGTTCGACTCAATTATCACGTGAGTAAAAAGTATATCATTCAGTGTTGAAAATACCAAACATGATTCATTTCCCAACATCTCGCAAAAGGCTCATCGATCTGCAGAGTATCTGTCCTAAGAATAAGATAAATACATTATGAGTTATTTCTTTATATTCCAGAAATTTTATAATTTCTATTGATCTAACTATAAATAACAAAATTAGTTTATTTGATACTGTTCGATTGTCTCGGTAATATATCCAGTATAAGTGACAAATAATGCTTATGGTTAAAACAACTTATAAGTCTTCTTTCTGCCTATTTCTCGCCCCAGGCTCCTTGGTATCCCTTCAGTATTCAGGGAAGAGTGAGGCGCGGGGTGTCGGAACCAGTCCCGTGATGAATGCAAGCCGGTTGCCTAGGTGAGCAAATGGAGGACGAAAATGGATCTAGTCCATACTTTGGGGGGTATGAGGGTGGGGGAGCGGTGAAGGGACAGAAACTTACCTATACGACATTGTATTGCGAAGCTATTTGAGTATGGATCTCCGTGATACCCATGTTCCCCTTCGGACCCGCTGCCCCCCCCCGCCGTCCCGGGCTCATTGGAAAAAGAAACAATACTCGTACATGTTTCGTTCGCTTGAGTAACTTCACATCTGATAAATTATTGAATCGAACGCAATGATGTATACAGCGGAACAAGCATAAATATCTGCTCAATTTAATAGAGGTTGATGATATGTGTGTGTGTATGTATGTGTGCGCGCGCGCGCGCGCGCAAAAATAGTTTCATGTAAGCTACTGTACAGCTTTGGAGCTGTGCAAACCTACCCTGTTCTCTAAATTCGACCAAAACAGTTCCACCTCAATGCCAACCAAGGATGTATTGTTTTCTTAACCGGTGATTCTTTGAGATTGCAACTTGCTGGGAAAGAAACGCTGTGAGTACGTGTCAGATGAAACCGAAAGTGAATAGCTACAGCAGTAGTGTAACTGGGTGGTTGAACAAATTCCAAACTGGGTCCAAAACCAGATAACGTAATCTGGGTCAAGTTCGCGGCATAGAAGTAGCGGTCGAAACCACAGGACTCCGTCATCAGCCATAGCTCGACATCTTCTGATGACGTAACACCAGATCGACCGAAGCACGGCGTATCAGATTATCTATAAGTCACGAATCGCAAGATTGCTACGGTTTGTAGAAGCGATTGCTATCGGTCGATGGAAGTCCCTCTTGTGTCAACAAAATGAACTCCATTTTAGTTTATTCTTGCCCTGGTGAAATAGTCCTTTCACCCCTCCCCCACTTGAGTTTGTCTGTTTCATTGTATTTTACTCTTCTTTGCTGCCATTCCAAATCCCTATATAAATATTATACTTTCTACAGTATGCAGCGAAATCGTCCTGGGCATAAATCAAGCAGTATTGCAATTTGGTCTTTTCTTTTGAAATAGTTTTTTTTATTAGATTTTATTTTTAAAATTGTTTTGTTTCCTTTTCTGAATACATGATTGTCTGTGAAACAAATTTCGAGAAGGGGAAGTAATCAATCAATGGAGTTGCCATATGATGAACGGACAATTGAAAGTTGGGCGACAGTGGGCGGGGGACGGGTGATGGGAGGTGTATGAACGCTCGAATTAACCGCTTAAGACCACCGCTGAACAAGGCATTCCCCTCAGGTTTTTTGGACAAAATTTTTAACGTGATTTTCACTCCTTCAAATTGTCACATATTGTGCGTGTTGAGAAAAGCATCAATCGGTGAACGAACATTCGCACTTAAACAGTGCAGAAAACTGTCCATTTCTGGAAAATATTTTACAGAAATACAACGCCGTTTACGGTTATTCTCAATATACCCCCTGCGAAGTCTACCAGTGGGTGGGTGGGTGGTTGACGGAAACTGGCAATCGTACCCGATCCGGACCGAAATATGCCTGGTGCTTTTGTGAATGCCAAACAAAACTTGTCCTCTTTGAAAGGAAATTAAATAACGATAGACAAGGTGTACGCGACACGTCACAAATGTAGAATGAACAACACAATACACGAATCCTGTTTCAATTTTCGATTGATATAAGAATATCTTCAACATGAAGTGGTGAGTCAAAACAAATATGCTCACACTGTCCTTCCAGTTGAACTCATATTCACCCCTGACCCTTTTTTCTGTATGTGAAATCACTTTTATTTTGAAATTGTAAAAAGATCAGTATCCCTGGTGGGAATTTTCCAAAATTTTAATGTAAGACCACAATCTGCCAAACAACACATGATAATTTATTTTGGATTTGAGAACGACAATAGAAAATGTTTTCATCACCATCATTGTAACGCTCCTGCGGAGAATTCCCCTGCTCCACCACCAGTGGTGTTGAAAACAGATAAACATCACCCCTAATATTTATGATTACCACTCAAAACTTTCAATATAAGGCAACAGGGGCCCTAAATATATGTATATAAATTTTACAATAAGTGGTATATGAATGATTAGATAAAATTTCCCCGGAAACACATGAACGGTTTCGCGCTTCTTACCGCTCGTCAAATACGTGTATCCGGTATTGTTTTGTCTTTTCATTCACAAACGTTTACGCACGAAATGTATTTTTGTCAGAGTAACCTCATTGGCGACCCGGGGGAATTTGTTTCGAAAGATCGTTCAGAACCAGTCCAATCAAAACTATGGTTCGATGATTTTTAGGTGAGTTAGATGTTACTAACTGCAATCAATGGGGCTTAAGCGTCTTTGTTGAATATTTTGCACTAAGTCATTCATATACTACTAAAATATTTGTTCTTTTTCCACAAACATACGGGATTTCTTATTACTGACCAGGTATGGGCCTCACTTCTCTCACTTTTAATAATTTTCGTTTATGAATGAGTTTCGAACTAATCAACAGTGTGCACCGGAATAAAAAGCCAAGTGCACATGCTAACTTTAGACTCTTGGCTCCAAAATACAAACCTCAAAACTGCACATTTGTATGGCCTGACAGTGCGTTCGTTCACAATCTTGGATCTCGTTTTGAACAACTCGGGTGTATTTGAAGAGATTTCTGTAAAACCCTTCTGTATTGGATAGGTGAAAGACATGGACTATTTGACCATGGGTTTCAACATCTTGAATGGTGTAGTCACATCTCGCTCTCTCCATCTGGGCATTCTGCGTATTCCAGTGAGCAGACACATTACTGTATTCACGATCATACTGATCTACCACTACGTGGTTTCCTGTTTGCGCTGCTATAAGCATTGCAACAGGTTCAAGGTGAACACCTTGACTGATTCGGATGGCACTCCCACACGCACATACACACACACCTCGGTTTAACGAGACATGTAAATACCAGATTCACACAATCCTGTTGTTCGATTGACAGGCCGTGGTGTATGATCGCAACAGGTCCCATTCAGATAATTGATGTAAAGCGTTTGTTTATGGAGTTCAACCTGAAGACTCTCAAATGGCCTTCCGTTATCGATAACTTATTGCTAAGCTGAAACCACACCCTGATGGGAACACTCACCGGGGTTGTTATGGTCATGTCTCACTCACACCACCAACTGATCAACATTTAGTCTTTCCCTACAGGTCCCGCAAAACTCCGGGAATTCAGATAGGAGAAGTGAACTGTTTGGTGCTGTTACAGCCAGCTGTGTGATAGCAGAATATGTGCTATATGGTTATGGGTAACCGCATTTTATTTAAAACCCTATTTCGAAGGTGAATTTGTCGTATGCATAGCATCGAAGCGTGAACTTAAAAGCTAGGTTGGTGTAGTCGCATCGGGAGCGGGGAAGGCATTTCGGCCAATTAAAATCCTTTTCTTTCCTCCAATAATCTGCTCTCTCTCCCTGAAGAATTTCTGTGTATTTCAAAGCACAAACACATTCACACAGGCTCATTGATCTACCACACCGTTTTTACGCTGCCTTAAGCATTGCAGCATATTCGCCAGATTCACACAGTCTTGTTGGTGTTGTTGTTCTTGATGTTGTTGTTGTTGTCGTTGCTGTTGACATGTTTTACCTGTTAACATCAATTTCAATCTGTTCACTGTAGTCCTGGATGCGCCCAGAAACATGGTGTGCTGCATTCGAATTTGAAACATTTCCACTCAATCTATCACCCAGACTCCTTTCTATGCGGATAATCAACGCTCTCAGCCCTTCACTTAAGTATCTGTGTGGAAAATGAACATGGTTATTTATTATTAATGTGTCAAGCTTACATTGCCTATCGTAACTCTTTCCGCCAAAAACGCCCCACCCACATAAATGTACTGTGATCTTGAAAGTCTATACAGTCAGTTCTATAGACGTGGAAAATTGGCCAAAACCAGTAGCGCTTTTATGTGATACAACACCCACAGTTGGTTTAAACAAAAATCACAGGATTTTTCATAATTTTTACAAAACATACTTAACTGCTATTATGCACAAAATGAATTTAGCGTATATCTCACGAATACCTAGCTAGGGTTTTTCGGCGGCAGTCAAGCTGGCTTTTCGATCGATCATGCTCGAAATGCATTAACTGTAGGGACCACCAAAATCAGACTTTTCGGTACTAAATAATATATTATTCCATTATATTTATCAGTTTGAGGGGTTTCCCACACAATCGACTCAACCTGTTAGTTGATGTCCAGGTCGGCAACTTACATCTTTTCAGGGATTGTCTGAAAGCTCGCGTTGGTCTTCGGCAATCTCCGTCAATTTTGAAGAAAAATATCATGTTCTTGTTTTCATCTTAGACAAGTTCCAGTTTGCAATGCGCTCAATGGATGTACTCGACTTCGATCACAAACCACTTATGCTGTGAAATTCAATCACAGTCTATTGCTACCGGGATCACCGGTATGTGACTCAGTCCGCCCAATTATTATTGGTTTACGGTGGGCATTTTGTTTGCCGGCGTTCAAAGGGGTTGCAGTTAATGCCTTCATAACATTCCGTGACCCTATTCGAGGTTGCAAAAAGAACATGCAAAACTCAGCTAATGCAAGGGCAAGTCCACATACCATTCTAATCCTACGGTTCACTATTTAGGCATATATGCATGTATACACAAATACAAAAGACGAGCGGTGGTGACCCGATGGTAACGTCACCAAATTACCACCTCTAGGGACGTGTGTTCGAATCCCAACACCGCCTGACTTTCCTCATAACAGACCTTTGATTGGCCACTTTCTCCTTCCTGAAAATTGTATCATTGTGCATTCAATGAAAGGAAATAAAATTAAAAAGAAATGATTGATATCGGAAATACACTTCAATTTCCATTATGTTACGTGCAGATTGATAGCTATGGGTGAATATTATTTATTCCGAACTTTATCTCAGAACGCAATGTGTGTACTTTTCTACCATTATCGTCTAAATTTGCACGACCCTGAGTGTCGCGATAAAATCTGAGTTAGAATAAGAGCTCCGAATTAAAAAAACATTTTATACAGATCACTATCTCGAGGTTGGTTGTAGAAAACGTCAACACTTCATTAACTATTGTTTTCACATTTGGGCAGTTTCTGGATGGGTCAAGTCCCTAATGTCATCGATTTCATTCAATTACGGAACAGCATTTGAGATCTGAATGAAACCGAAAACTTCCCTATATTGGAAAACGGGATAACCCTAACCACCTCGATAGAGTTGGTCAGTGTGTAGGGTATTACAGGAAAGTGGCTAATACCTTTTCACAGTCAACTATATGCAAAAGCGACTGCCTCCAGTGCTAAAACATCAAGGGCAGAAAGAATATTAACAAAATGATAAAACAATAACTCTATAATGAGCGTGAGTCAATTTATAACTAAACGATGATTTATATTAATGATTTTTGCAACTGATATATCTGCAACCGTCATCGAACTTGAGAAAACACTACATTTTAATGACATTCGACTAATGGAGCTATAACAACTATGAATATTATAACGTATATGTCACGTGGGATATGAGATAATACCAAATTCAATTTGGTGAATGCAGTCACAAACACCAGATGTTGGTAGGAAGAGATCTAATGAAAGCCAGGCTTCCACAGGAGTTTGATCAATACCAATNTACAAATATATATATATATATATATATATATATATATATATATATATTCTTCCAGACTTGCCCGTCTTGAATCCACAAAATCCACAAAATGCATATAAGAATACCAGTGTATATTAAACTCATCTGGGTGGCAAGATAGTAGGATGAGATAATCTCGTAGTTCTCATGCCATCAATGAGATCTGTTTGCTCCAATGGATCCTTTCAAGCAGCTGGAATCGTCAGTGTTTCACGCTTTCCCGCAACGTTGTCTCGTCGGTTCAGGGATGGAAGAGGGACTTCAATAAAGCTGACACCTCCCCTCATCCGATGATTGAACGACACCGACAAACTCGTCTGCAGAGGCCACTGACACAAGGAATTTTGTGCAAACGACAAATGGAAATTGATCACGTGTGGTACTATTTTTGTTTTTCATGCACTTCCGTTCACGGACCGTTTTGTGAGCAAATTTTGTGGAATAAAATTTCTAACGGAAGTGTTAAACTGTGTTCTGAACATATGCTGTCCTGCAATAACTTTGTTCCTCCAATGTGGCCGAATATGAACAACTTTTCTTAAACGTTTTCGTCGTGCAAAGGAACGTGCATTTATATATGGCAGGAGGGCCAAAATGTAAAGACTATCTTTCCTGATCAACAGTGAAATAAGACATTTGGATGCCCTTTATGCAAGTCAGTCTTTTTGGGAACAGGAACTGTAATTCTATGTGGCGGAATAAAGTGATTTCCAGTCCCTTCATTGATACTGAAAAACTTAATGCTGCATTTATTCATTCTTCGCCAGATACATAAACTAGTTATATCGACTTCAGTTCTCCGAACATCTCATCTTCGTTTAATCCCAACACCTCGAATGAGATTTATAAACACGTCTTCTCTCAGGGTCTCACCTGGCTCAGACAACTTAAGTCCCACTTTTCTTAAACACGGTGCTGTGCCACTGTCTCACATTTTTGCACACATAGGTAACCTTTCACTCGATTTCCGAACTATTCCGGATTGCTGGCACCCAGTGAAAATCACTCAGATCGTCAAAAGAACGTCAAAGGCTCCAATAACGAAGCGTTTCAAGCCAATTTATTTCACTTCCACTGGTTTAAAATTGATGGAGAATCACCCTCAGTTATCTCTCACCACCACCCTCGATGATATTTATCAGTTTGCATATAAACGTGACCGCTCTACATTGGATGCCGTTTCCTCGCTAATTCATCTGTAAGTCCCATAACGATGAATCCAAACATGTGCACTGTGCATTTCTTGACCATTCTTCCGCTTTTGACTCGGTGCCTCGTTCTGTTTTACTTAACAAGCTCCAGTCGTTTTGTTGTCCCACTTCTCCTCTTGAATGGTTTGCTGATTACTTTCGCAAACATATTAGTATGTTAAATTGGGAAGAAGACAGTCAACCGCATCCCTCAATAGCTCGGGTTTATTTCAAAATACTGTCCCATCACCTCATCTTTTTTCGACTTATATCAGTGACTTACCTATCGCTCCCTGGTCGAAATTTTCAGTATGCTGATGATATAACCATTTGTTTCCGTATCTAACCAATCGGAACTGGTTGAATATAACGCAAACCTATCCCATTTCGTTTCATATTCCACTTCATCCGGTCTTAATCTTCATCCCACAAAATGTTTTGAACGTATTTTTACTTTGAGTCGTTCTCCATCTCCCTCCGACAATGTACAGATTCATGGGAAGCCAATGAGAAGAGTCATCCACGTGAAGTACTTAAGTGACACACTTGAAAGTAACTTTCACTGGTCCTTACGTGCTGTGGTGATCCAGGCCTACGTGACGACGCCTACCCTGGAGCGACGAATTACAGTTTCTGGACATCTGCAATCAATCAAATTTGAAAGGTGACGTCAATGGCAGATTGTGCCAGCCAATCTGAGACAGTGCAGACAGAAGCAGAATTATACAAGCAATACCGTAATACGATTGATGGAAGCCTAGATAACCAATGATCTTATTTTGTACGTATTATTTATTCGCCTTTATTTCTTCCAATAAACTAACTACGAACTACCATTCTTGTGATCTTTTCCTCTAGTCTCGTTCATGTGGGATATTGCGAGTTAATGTCATTACGGTCCAGTGCTTCCGTAATCAAGTCCGTGAGAGCTGATCCTTGATTCGTGTCCTGTGATTCCTACTGCTTGGTTTGTGGTCCGAGTTCCGTGCGTAATACTATTAATACTACTAAAATCAATACAAATACCAAAACTATTGCTAGCAAGCTGAGAGACCTTTCTTTTCAGATAAGAAGACTGAGCCAATTCTGTTCTGATTTGTCGTTGATAAACGCTTTTTTTCAATAATGTGTGCTCCCTATACCCTTTTACTGCTCCCCTGTAATGTTCCCTGGTTTGCTGAAGGCTGATTTCAAGTTACTGAAGTGTGGCCTCTTAAAGATCAGTCGTTTCCCAAGTTCCGATATTTGTTCTGATTGACAATATGTGTATTGCTCATATAAGTGCGTGCCGGAAGTTTGCTGACAATATCCTATCTGATTGCACCCAATCTTTATACATTGACCTGCGTGTATGCATATCCCACCCCTTTACCCGTTCCAAGTATTGTATTGTAGTGTAGTGTAATAACTTCTTTAGGCATAAAGCCTACATTTCAGTTAAAAATATACTGGTTGGAGCGAGGGAGAAAATTTAAAAAAGATAATGATGAAAAAAGATTAAAATCCCAAAACTGTTAACACAGTCTGTGAAAACCTGTTTTCTGTTAACTTGAATACGTGCTAATGAGTGTACTGTAGAATTATCTTTTATATTTTTTCGAGAGGATATTGCGATCTAGTTGAGGGATGGGCTTAACAGGAAGATAAATCTGCGTGTAGCGGATCTGTGGGGTCGATAAGAATCTTATGTGCAACCTTTCACACATACTGAAATGACGTTCGTACTTGTTCGTTAGCGGCAGTGAAGAGACACACGGCTAATGATGGTCAGTCCACATCGAAGCAGTTTAGAATCTTTTTTTAGGAAATCGGAAAAATAACAGGTAAACAATAAAGTAAAGCAGGGAAAACACACTGGTACACGAATTTGGAAGTAATCGATTGTTGAATAATAAACTGACAAAGTTTACTGGTATAAAAAGAAAGTCATCGAAGCTTACTGACGATGCGTTGAATGTGAGATGTCCAGTGAAGATTAGTATCAATAAAGACGTCCAGGTATTCGATACAGTTTACCCGGGATATTGGTTCGGAGTCAATCGATACCTGTTTAGATGGGAAAGAAGGGCGTGATAATGTAAAGAGAAATTCGAAACATTTTGAAGGATCAAGAGATAGGCCAGATGTGGGGGAAAACTTTTGAACGTTATCCAGGTTTTCAGAAGATTGTGAAAGAACAGAAGAGTCGGAGATCGCCTGACACAAAACCACATCGTTAGCATACTTGAAGAGAGAAGTAGGGGGGCAAACAGACAAGTCACTAATATACGTATAAAATAAGTATGGGAAAGAACTGCACCTTGACGTACCCAAGAATTGTTGACAATGGTTTGGATTTCTTCCGACCTAACCTGGTAAACTGAGTTCTCCCGGATAAGTAATTGGCAAGCCAAGCTAATAACTATCTTAGACGACCAAAGGTCTCCAGTTTACGAAGAAGAAGCGAACGTGGAATCGAATCAAAAGCAGTTGAGTAGTCCAGAAACACACAACGGACAGACTTCGCAGTCATTCAAGGATTCGGTAATTTTATGTAAAAAGTTAGGGAACTGCATCTAGTGTGCATCTGTTTAGTTTATAGGCAAAGTGAAGAGTCTCATAAGGGACATTGTGAAAACTGAATGTCTGTAAGAACAACAGGTTCTGCCAGTTTAATTCTAACAGAAGTCAAAGCGATAGGACGGAAGCTTTTGGTTAGAACGTTTGAAGTGGAGGATTTGGGAGTGGGAGTAATTGTTACTGGTTTCCAACTGTCTGGTATAGAGTAGGTTTCTAGGGAATTGTTCAAAAACGATGTGAATATTTCATTGAGAGAATAGGCCCCATATCTCAGAAGTGAAGATGGAAAGCCATCGGGCCCAACACTGCACGTGGTTTTCACGGTACGCAGAAGCTCAAAAGTTTCTTATTTCGAGACGGTTTCTACTTGGTCGGCAGCATACAGAACAAATGGCGTGATGGCATCGCTTGATGGGTGGATAAATGTGGAATTAACACTGTCCAAATCCGTTGTACAATCCGAACTGTTGGATTTGGTCACACATCAATTTTATACCCTGCGAAATTCACTTACTATTGTTACATTGCAGAAGCTGGGAGATCTATGATATGAGGGAAACGAAAGACAGAATAAATGCATCAAAGAAGGATGAAATGCGAGACTGGATACAAAAGCGGGCTATGTATAAGTTGGTAACGATTGTACTTCTGTGTCGCGAAAATCTAGGGCAACATTGAATAGCTAAGCAGTCTATGCCATCGACGGAATAATCAGAAAGAATTTCAGACTTGCCGCTCCAAGTTGACTTGATGTGTGTGATCACTCCACCTCCTGTTTTATTCCAACGGTGTTTTCTGTCCTTACGGTAGCATTTGAGACGATTGATTCCAATTAATGGGTCCTCGACATTATCGTCAAGCCAGTATTGTCGCATACAAACGAAGCACGTGTTACGGTAGATGCATGAGTCAAGGGTGCACGCTAGATCCTTCATCTTTGCGAAAAGCGACCTGATTCTCGTGCTGACCAATAAGGTCACGGTCATTTTCGATGGTGGTTTGCGACTAAGCGCTGCATGCCAGCCACCGCGCTTGCTTTTTTCATTTTAGTGGGAATCCGAAAATGAGCCGACGAGGACACGAAAGGCCCAGTATTGAGATGATCATGTTTGAAACTCATTAACTGAGACCGCCAATATACCTTTCGAGTGGTCATTATGTGATAATCACAAAAAGTAAAATAAATCCGAGAGGGAGGAAATGTAGCGCAACCAATTGAAGGGTGCGCCGATGCAACAAAAAATCTTTTCCCATCTCGCATATTCGCATGCAGAAACTCTTTGGTCTCTCATCTTGCCTGAATAGTGCCCGAAAAGGAAAGCGTTCGCTCGCAGCTTTTGTATATTTTTGCACGTTTAACGTCTCACTTTTTCACATTTTTTTTCTACCAGATTTGTAACGGTGGCGTATTTTTGTTGAAAACGTGTATATAACTCGCTAAAGCTTCAATACAATACAATACAAATGACTAAATGTAACATGAAGAGAGGAATGAGGCAGCACATTAGAGGTTCAGTGCACGTGTGAGAAGCCCCATGTTGGGAAATTTGGGTTTGGTGAACGATATCTTAAAATATTAAGTTCACCTTGATGAGTTCATAAATACGACACCGTCTCCTCTTATTGGACGCAATTTTCCAAAATAGGTTTCCAGGACGACTGCGCGCCAGCATATCACGTCCTTGTTGTAGACGAGGGTTGTGCGCGTCACGATCAGGAGACGCTTCTGTGGTCACATCGATCGCTCGACTCAGATCTCCCGGAGATAGTTTCCGTGATGAACCGGCTAATAAAATGCAATAAAGTGGTTGGGATCGAGCCTTACTTCTGTTGCATCTTCGAAATTATAGGGGAGGGGACTATTGTTTTTTGATGAAATGTGCGCATAACATTCTTATTCCACGGGATATATTTTTATCTGTCTATGTTTACCATGCGATAGCTGAATACATACCGAGGCCGGAACTCGAACCAATAACCAAAGCCCGGACAATCGAGTAAAAAGTGGATCGATTGATCAATTTCATGAAGAGTACAACACTATGATGTGATATGACGTGACATATTTTCTCCTCCCTGTTTGACGGATGTGCTAAAGTTTGATTTTGGAGATTCGATGTTCAACTTTAAACAGAAACCGAACTTGTCTGTATCAGAGTATTCATTTGGTGTACATACACAGACACACAATGTGTGGTCTGCGCCAAAGGGGAATAAACCAAGAACCGTTTTAGTGAAGCGTTTCACGTATAGGAGTTCTTGCATGCGCGTTGAACAGTGGTGTATGCAGCACGGGGAGGAAGTCCACAGAAAGCATCATTCAACTAAGAGTGTGAAGCTCAATTCGATTGGACATTGTTTCACTCAAACGATTTGTCACTATGTACGTACGTTCTGTTGAATATTATTTCTTTTTTTTAACTTCCTTTTATTGAATACACAATGATACAACTTTCGGGAACGAGGAAGTGGCCCATCAAAGGATTGCCATGGGGAAAGTCAGGTGGTGGTGGTGGTGGTGGTGGTGGTGGGGTTCGAACACACGTCCCTCTAGATGGTAATTTGGTGACGTTACCACCAGGCTACCACCGCCGATGCTCTGTTGTTTGACACTTCTTATTGTCTGTTGATCTGTTGGTATCAATGAATGGTTTCCACTGAAATCAATAATCAGATTTCATCCGCGACTTTTTTCAACAGCTTACTTTATCACGTTTTGCTATGGGTGCATTTTCCTTGATAAATGTTCTGCATTCCCCGAGAATGAATGAAATCAGAGAGCTCCCGACAGTGATGGCAACAATCAACAGAATGTTGTTCTTTTGATTTTAATTCCCATAATCGGCTTGATGAACACACTGTGAGAGCAATTACCTCACCCCACACCATCCCGCACTGTAGCTGATTGTTCGTAACGTCTATTCATTTCCTTTAATCCCAGCACAAACTGGCATAAATTTTGCGCAAATCGTCCACCGGATCTTGCTTGGCTCATCAAATTAGCAATGTGAAAAAATCGTTTGACACTGCTGGGATTTGTCGTGGATTCACACAGTCCCGAATTGTAGGAGAATCTTCCCCAGACTGGATTCCTCATTCCCAGACAAAATTGTCCCCAAATGAATTTCAGTTGGTCCACAGACATGCTTTCCTGCAAAATTAGTTCACATCGAATGTTCCGCTGTGCGCTGAGATTGGATGCACAAATACACACACGCGCACGCACAGTCCAACGGAAGCGCAATGATGGGGAGAGATGAAGAATGTCCGTTCCAGCGAATTGTTCGTTCGTTGTGTGTGTGTGTGTGTGTGTGTGTGTGTGTGTGTGTGTGGTACGACCCAGTGTATGTCCCTGATATTGACTTTTGTGGTTTCAAATTCAACCGAGTCTGTTTCGGGTCCGATCAGCTGGAACCGATAAGCGATACGGATTCCGGAAGCATCGATGGAAGCAGCAGTGGGTATGACATGCATTTCCATTGTTCCCTTATACATCCCCCCTCCAAGCCCCAACAATCAGGAGATAGCTCTCGGATATATTATTGAATGAGTATTCAGGCAGATTGCCTGATGTAATTGCAAATGTGATGCAAACCATGCGTGAGTGCATAATATGAAAAATATTCAGTGAGTAGATGCGGTCTTCACAACCGGGTTCTCTCATGAGATCGATACAAACCTTTTAAAGAATTCAGAAAAGCGGAAATCTGATGATAAACCGTTTAATTCATGGAACATGACGATCAACCATAGGAGACCAAAATGATGTACACCGCAATGATATCAATGAAACAAACTGAAGTCCAATCAAGCCAAATAGAAGTGTACTTCTTAGATGAATAAAAACGCTTACTTACAATGAATAGCATTTCAGGCAGTCACCAACGGAATGTGTTGATTTCAGATGGATAATAAGAAGCGGAGAGTTTTACTGGCGCAGTTCACGATCTATACTGCTCCGCTAGCTTACATTCTTGTCGAATTCCCTGTAAGCTCATGGAAATTATTTTGCACATTTTATCAACGATGAACGGGCGGAGGAGGAAGAAAAATGCCAGCCAGCACACACACTTAGACTCAAAGTGTAATCGAACGGATGAAGTGGCTCTCCTACTTAATAATGATGGGAAGATCCCGCTTTTGTTACACCAACTAGTTGATTAGTGTAGCAAATTGCATTACAAATAGCGAACAAATATGAAGGTATATTGCCCGAAAGTATAGATGATCAACTGTTTTTTTTTTGCGATCTGAGGATAACCGGACGTTCATATAACAAAACTGGCATCCAGAAGGAAATTCAATGAAGCCGTTGAAGGCAAAGTGGTATTAATTCTAGGCTGCAAACAAGAGGCGAGAAAAGAGATATTTTGGGAATAGATGGGTTGCGAGGAAGGGGGCAATCGAATATACCCATAGGTTTCTGCAACTTAGTGGCATATGAAACAAAGTACTGGCTGTCTAGATCGTCGCTCAAATCGCATCAAAGCTGATACCGCTATCATTTTATCCCTTCCACATTTTCCACATTGCAAACGATCGCAGTCCATTACGAACAGAACAAAATGATTGGTGTTCCGGCTGTCACATGCCACCGACTGAACCGGATCTGTATACACCCCATCCAGTCCCAACTAACTAATTTCTTTAAAGATTCCCAAGTTTAATGACCAACAAGGTCGTTTTCGATAACTACCTAATCTGGATAACACAGCTGTATAAAAGGGTGAAGGGAATATCACACAGGAATAAATTTTGACTTATGTATGCGGATTGGATTGGTAGATATAATTAGTTGGTTTGTGTGGTTAACAAACCAACACCACAACCACCACCACCACCAGCAACATCACCACCAACACCACTCCGTTTCTGTTAGTTAATTATACACAGTAACTATTTACATCTACCAATCCAATCCACACACGCGCACAACGTTATGCAAATGTGATATACCTTTTTCCTATTTAAATAACTGTATTAGACAGATGGGGAAGTTATCAAAACCGAGCTTGAAATAATTTCGCTCTAAACAAACAAAGTAATTCTTGAATGAGGTACCGAGCGAAGATGAATGTATCGGTGGAGTGAGGTGGGTGGAGTGATTTGGACCTTTCTAACCCAACCACCCACGCCCCATCCGAGTCCGTTATGTCCGTGATCGTTGATTGAATGTGCATCATCATAGACGCGATTGAACGAACCCGACGGCAACTGAACTCTGTCGGCCGAGTAACGAAGCCAATCACGTCAAGATGGATCGATAAATCGGTCACTATGCCCAGACGTGAATGTTTAGACGAATCATGGCATGAGTGGATTCGGTCTAGGCCCTCAACAAACCAATGAGAAAGTTCCATTGAGGTCGATTTTCTTTCGACTGAAACCGATTCCTCTGAACCAAATGCAATCATGTACATATTTCTGGCATGGAAATGCACACTTGACAAGATAATATGATGTGTGACGCTGACCTCGAAATTCCTTGTACACTTTAAATGCATTGAATATGCACAGTATACGATTCGAATAAAGTTCAGGTGTTATTCTATTCGAAGTTGTTCTATTTCGGGGATTGGTATTGCGCGAATTCTGGAATCCNCAATTTTGAATACTATTCCAAATACTACATTTCGCGTCGCGGCCGGTCTACTGAACAATGAATTCTACTCCCCTAGAATTTCTTGATCTTAACTGCAGTGCACGCGATATCGAGGATTATTTTGAACGTTTTGAGATTTGGTGGTTGACCCGTTCGAAGCCCGATGAGGAAAAGAAATCCGCTTTCTTTTTGAATGCTGCCGGTAAAAATGCTTATGCATTAATCAAAAACTTGGCTTATCCTTCTCCACCTGTTTCCGTACCGTACGATGACTTAAAATCCCTCCTCCTCCAGCATGTGAAACCGACGAACTTCAAAGCCTCAGAACGAGCAAAATTTCATTCAATGGTACGCAATCCGAATCAG
>UZAN01046964.1:0-22214 GCA_900618425.1 Echinostoma caproni
CATACATACATACATACATACATACATACATACATACATACATACATACATATATACATGTGTACAAAATTTACAAGATTAGATAGCCTAAATTTATCAAACCTAGGTTTTTCAACGAAGCAATTCCCAGAAATATTTTCCGGGACAAAACAGTATTTGGACTTGCAGGGTTGATCTGATGCATTGAAACCGAGAGCATGTAAATATCATTTCTTTTAGTCTCCTCATTCACTAAAACTTAAGTGCTCAAATGTTCGGCGTGTAGATGATGTGCATAGAGATTTTGAATGGATGATGAGTGTCTGAGAGTAAAACATTTTCGTAATTTATCAACTCAGTCCATCCACACCTCTCGGTATCTTATGAAGTAGAAAACAACAGCAGTATAGCGTTTCTAGACATTAGAGTCACAGGGGCATTACAACATTCAGTTTACAAGCGTGGGCTTGTGATAATCCTATTTCATTAGTCAAAAAACATTTATTCTCCAAACACATTAGAAGAAGAACAGACTGTCGTAAGGAGAACAGTGCTAAAACAGTGGTTCCTTGGAGAGGTTTATAGACATTCACAGTTGACTGTTCCCAAAGGGTAACCTAATCCCAAACGTGAGACAAAAGACCATCTACTTAAAGCTTGTGTTCAAAGGTGACCACGTCTACAATGATGATGTGCGCCATAAATGGAGGTCAGTCCAGACCGCACAATCCCAGCTATTCAACTCAGACGCATTGCCTCCACTCGTGGAATTGATTTGGACAAACGTAAAAATGGCTGGTAAACCGGCTCTGTCTCACACACTGCGTATACCAGTTCACCTGCTGCAGTTGCGGTGATACATACATAGGCAGAACAAACCGTCAACTATCACAACGAAAGGCCGAACAAATTCCAAGTGGTTTGTATAATCAATGACGCAAGCAATAATCGGTGATCATGCCATTATAAGGCTCATCTGTTGCAAACCGTGTCATGACAAAAAGACAACACAGTTGCGATTAAGTTGTCCTTCAAACTACGATTACGTAATCGTAATGCTAAACGTTTGGCCATTAGTGAAGCGTGGCTTGTTCGATTACATCACCCAAACTTATGGGTGTTTAGTAATCTTTGTATGCTTATACACGTTTGTCCATCATAATTGAACAATCCCGTTTGCTATCACTGTGCCCGTTCGTTTTAAGTCAATAGTTGAGAAGATCAAACGAGATGTTACCTTCTCATGACATTTGTCTTCTTTCTGTCATGACATAAAATGAAAAAAATGGACTGAATGTTACAAATTATGTGAATCGTTTTTCATCAGGCCGAGGGAGGAGTAGTAAAATCAAACTGAACAATCAGTTTGTGAAAAAAATAAATTATTCTTAATCAGAGTGAGAAATGACAGACTTTTCGTTCAAATACGATGGATCACTGACAAAGAGCACTGGACAGCAGCTGTTTCGTCTTGTTTGAGACTCGTCAGTAGTGCACAATTTATCAGTCCCTACCTGGTGCCTCTGAACAATCGAATAGGCTTATGCAAGCTTGATACTTTAGAGAAACTATAAACTTTACAGAATGTCACTTGATCTTGCACATACCATGAGATCAATTATGGGACAATATGATTCCAATGGATTCTACCATTGTCGATTGCGGTATCGATTTATGATTACCACAATGGGGGGGTGCTGGAAGGTTTGCCGGAAAAAAGAATAAGGGATTACGGAATAGGAAACAGTTGAAAGCAGTGAAAAAAACAGTTGCATATTGCAGCGTACCAGAAACAACCGGGCGAGTTGGAGATTTTTTTGCGGTTCAAGCACGTGAAATACCTTCGATCCCTGAAGTAATCGCGAACCAAACTGCAAAGTTTCGAACTAACCCCATCTTCGGGAATCGGATAGAGCAATACCGATCGATCAGGACTGCCGAATGCGTTTTTTGTAGTCCGAAGCATATCATTCTGAGGACATGACTAACCTCCAAGTAATCGTTGAGCATATCAGTCGACAGAACTTTGAGATCGGCCTAGAGGTGAACATATCAAAAACCAAAACCTTTACTACTAAACGGCGAGCCGATCGAATCTGTCGAAAGCTTCAAATACTTGGGTTCGACCATTCTCCCCAACGGTCAAGCTAAGGACCAGGTGCAAATGCGCTGCAAGAAGGGCGTTTTAACAGTTAAAGAGTCCCGTTTGGTGTAGAAATGAAATCAGCTTCAAGACAAAAATCCGAGTTTTCTCCGCAGCAGTCCATCCTGTTTTGCTATGCGGCTGCGAAACCTGGCCAGTCAGAGTTAAAGACTGTCGCAGATTAGAAGTCTTCGATCACTGGTGTTTAAGAATCATTCTGGGAGTACGATGGAGGGATCTTGTACGGCTGAGGACGCTAATGCAACGGTGGCGACTACAGTGATTTGGGCACATTCTTCGTAAGTCTGATAACGACCTGACCAAAGCTGTCTTGGCATCGCCTCCCTGCCCGAACCTGCGCTGTCGGCACGGTGGACAGTTGGAAATCTGACTTGACACGGTACGAAAGTATACTGAAAACCTTAGTCCCCGTTCCGCGTATAGGCATTCGCCAATGGAAGTCAAGCTGGATCACAATCTGCGCTGATCTTGCCACAGATCGCCGAGCGTGGGCAGCGGCAATTCGAGATATCCATGAAGCCGGTTTATCCTCTCCCAGGAGCCAGCCGCTGTAAAGTAAGTAAAGAAAAGCTGCGGTGAAAGAATAAGCGACAGTTCGGTGAATAAAAATAACAAAATGAGTACAGTATTTGGAATAGGAATCGAAGTCGAATAGCGCGAACTCGGTATCGGACTGAAAACCCACTGAATAGCACAAAGTCAGGTAGAACCAAGACGGTTAGTTCTATCCAGAAAATCATGGAAATATATATCACAAGCAACAAACAATCATTGGTTGGTTCTTGAATGTCCAATCGACAACGATGTGGTTTATCTGTTTGCCTTCTAGCACTCAGCCAATCCGGATGATGCCAATTGAGGCCACAGGGTTGGTCGATTATCCCGCTTCTTGATTGGTTACCTGGAAGCTGTACTGCGGTGCGTGCGTACTCGTTACATGATAAGACCACAGATAGCGAGCCTGAATGGGCTGTCATTCCAGAAACCCCTCACCCCCATCCCATACCATCCAGGAGTCGAGATTGGTGATCCGCTGACCAAAGTATTATTATCAATATTTCAACTTGTAACCAATTACAGTGAATTGACAAATATGCCACAACATATGAACGAAAATAACTCTGCGGAATGTGTTCATAGGTTTTGTGTGGGCATGTGCCTTCCCGGTTGCCCTGACCGAGGAAGAGGGGGCTAATCTCGGGGTCCCCATCCGAAGCGGTTGGCGAGAAAGCCAGACCTCCGAGACAACATAACGGAGCTCATATTCCGCAATCCATTGGAAAACGGTGTCCATTTCATCGGATTATACGTGCTTTGGACGACACCAAACGTCAAAGGTGCCCAATACACCTTGATGTTCACTTGAGACGGGTGACCATTGCCACAACCATGAAGATGTGCGTGTGGTACGTAAGCCTCATCTTGGTAGGTTTGCAATCAATCAGGGTTTTGAGCTATCTCTCCTAGATGAATGATTCTCTAACTCAGTTATAGCCCCGGATGTTGGCTTTTCGTCCTCTTACTTTGGTGGGCAACATCTCAGCCACATTGGGGCAGTGAGCAGAGCTTACTCAGCAGAGGCTATCTGAGACTCTTGATCATATCACAGATCAAAGATTTATAACGGGAATCACCTAGAAACACATGCTTTTCTCGTCCCATAGGTTCGTATTGTGGTTAAAACACAGTGGATACATACATTCATTTCCTTATATAAAATGTCACATGATACGGGATTTTTCCACTGCGGCACACAGCTTCACTTATGTTGGAATGTAAGGTGTGCTAATGTTTCATGGAGTCTGAGTTTGAAAGATCCAATGTTTAGTGCACAGACGGCGTGGGGTGGAAGAGAGTTCCAGGTGGAATACACACACTCTCTCTCTCTGCGAATGACTGACGCCGGCATTCCAATCGGCATTTTGAGATCACTACTTTGAACGAATGTCCTCTAAGATGAACGTTGGATGATAATTTTAGCACCGGGCGAAACGGATGGCTTTGGTTTTGCATTATTTTGATATACCATAATCGCGTTTCCTTTGATGGCACATCAAAGTAGTGATTGGACTATAACCTCAACGACCTCAGTCTCTCTGTGTACGAACAATAATTCAACCCCATAATCATTTTGCTGGTCATCCTTGGTGGACACTCCAGTATTTTGCAATCACGTTGTATCTATGGATTCTATGCCTGAATAGTGTACTCTGTTAGAGGGCGAATGTATGCTGACAGTAGACGGGGGAAAAGCGCTGACTCAAACCGGCCCAAGACCCAGTTAAGCAAGCGGACATTCTCTACAGTTGCGTTCGACACCTTGGCACAGTTGAGTGAGCAAATTCAGTTCAGCTAAGGAGCATTTCGCACGAGGTGTAAGGAAATGGTGGGTGATCAGTCCCACCTCGATCATACTCAGGCTTTCGGAGTACCACCTCTCTTTCCGTATATCATTCAAGAAGCTCCAAATGTTAGATCGATTCAAATTCGTCGCGAAACAAGACAACAACGATGTTCGGTTATCCAAACTATATGAATTCAAGCGCACCATTGTGTTTTTTTTTTCTGCTTTTCTGTTTATTTTTAAGTCGATGGGGATATGTGTCTTCTCATCTCCAGACATTTCACATACCCGGGGACTGTTTTGAATGTTCTCTATATCCTCGGCACCGCAACGTACTACTCAAACAGGGTGTTTTCCGGTATACATGACTAACGGAGTCGGAGGCCTAATGTAGCAACTTACGATTATCTTTCTCTCGGAGCTAGTTCGAGCACCCAATCTGTTCCTAATCAGTTTTGTAGATGTTTCCACTTCAGACATGGTGCCACAGTCTATTTGGACCCATTGGACAATGTAAGCTCCGTGGATCTTTTCTAACGTAAATCTGATCTCGGTCTGATTACTCGCTTGTCTATTCACAATCCCAGCTGAGTTGAGCAAAATGTAAGCACCTTATCGCACGGGATACCTATATGAATATTAATGCGGTTCTGTAAGAAATAAATAACTAACATTTATTAAACGTAAAAAGAATATTGGCATACATCGATAGTGAAAGGGTAAGTATTCACATCCAGATTTCCCGAGTCCGCGTAAATAAACAACGTAATATGAACCACAGACATCGTACGTAACAGTTCGGTGTGTAATCGATCGTGTGTGGGACCCTAGCCACCCACATCCATGGGCTAATGTCACAAGGTCAAGTAAATTGATTGATTGGCTGGGTTCACGAATACGCGAATGGGTCAAAGTGATGAGGTGACAGGCACGGTGAGTGCGTGTATGATCATATGACCGGTGGCCTCGTCCTAGTGCGTGTCGACGTCGCAAAACTGGGAAGCATTGTCACGGTGTGCTTGCGTGTGTGTTGTGTGTCACATGACTGAATCAACGAGTGTAAACACGTGTAGGGGGTTAGGATAGCACCCGATCGGGAAGCGTGTTGGCCGCTGTCTGAAAATTCACCAGGACCACATCGTCAATCTCACGTTAGCCACTAGGCGATAGATGTCTTCTATCCTCAAATGTAACATCTTAAAGTTGTGAGACGTTGAATTTGTGGATAGAAGACATTCGTCACCTAGTGACTTTCGACAATCAGTGCTTAAGTAGCCTGGTCAAAGTGGGATAGAATGAGCGGGTTCGTAACTTAGAAGTAACCCGTCGAGTATACGGGAATGCATCGAACAAGAACTTGCTATCGTATCGAATTCAGCTACATAGGCTTCGTTAGTTAGGACATACTTTACGTATACCTAACTTTTTCTAGCAGCACCCTGTTTGCAGTGGTCGCTACAGACGGGAAAAGTCACGTGAAAGCTAACAGATTACGTGAAGATGAGGCATGAAGAAATACACAGAGCGATTAGATAGAGTAGGTGTCTCTCGTCTTCCGGGTTGCGGTTCAAAAGACTCCGAAACTGTATGGTTGGAGACAGTGAAGGTCATGACTGGGGACCGACAGCAATAGCGATCTTGCTGTCCATTCTAATCAGACCAGAATACTTGAAATTATATGTATGCACAGTTGGACTGTGTACTCTATTTGTTAACCATAGAGGTTCACTTTCTTTACTCCGACCCTAAAAAGTAGGCCCAATCCGCAAGCCCCCTTTGCACATTCTCACTTATCTTATGTGCATTATGAGTTTGGCAGCGATCAGTGTGAACTTCGCTTCACTGTATTTCACCGTACAAAGGATATGGCATTATTGATCTCAGAAAAGCAATCAGATCTAGATTGTTCGCTATCAGTAAGCTAATTCTAACACACCATGGTTAGCAATGGCTTGTGCAGTATAAAACCAAAAATTACTAACGCCAACCAACTGAAATGTCGGACAACCACTCTTTCGTTTCCCCTTACACGTTGAACAGATTGCGTGACACCTGACCCAGTGACACAAGATGTTGAGAACGAATATTAAAAATGGCACCCGCACGTAACATTACCTGTTTGCATTTTAACTATCATCTCATATCCCCAGAGTGTTTCTATGTATTACATCAATACAATTTCTTACGAGCTACTTGAGATTTCTATCTAATAATGCAACAAACACTTGTAATGACCTAATTGGATGTCTTGAATCTTTCAGTTTCGTTGAGAGTGGCGTAAGAGTTTGGCGGCTATCATCAGGGTATCATATCACCGTAGAATTTCCAAGTCTATCAGACTTTGAACTTGGACTAAAGATGCCATACAAAAGCACAAACTAGGGATATCTAGCTAACCTGTGATCTAAACCAGTTAGGTGTTTGAAATCCATGAGAATGCAATATTTTTTCGCAGTGTAAATAGTGTTATCCGACGTATTTTAATGAAAATGAAAGCTAATTTGATTCAATTTCGTATTTCGGCCTTTTATAGTCTACTCTTCAAGCTGTTGCAATTGGGACAACAAACGATCGAGCTCGATCGATATATGCATCCGTGTTGACCAGATTCGCATCCAGTTTGTTCCAGGCTGTTAGGTTATATTCCATCTCTGTCACACCTTCAAATACTGGACAATCCAATTTACCATTTTGGCCACATATATATATATATATGTATATATCCAGAACGGAATGAGAGATCTCTATCAAATCAACTGCAATAGAAATGACGTAACGAGGGCTGTTGAAATATGTCATAAATTTCATAAAAATTACGGGATTTTATAAAAAAAATACAAGTTGAAGAATTGGAATGTTTTCAAAAATGCACCTTTTTTTGAGTATGAGTTCTGAATTCGATAATCTTTATCTCTGAAATCATATAGTCTCACTTAAACACTTCCATCAAACATGATAAACCGGATGAATATAGGTTAACGTATGGCATTCACAAGTAGTATATACAAACCGGCTTTGAAGAATCGTATTGTCTATTGTCCCATTTCTCGATTCCGGTTTACGATGGGAACACCTCCGTGGTCTAACTTAAAATAGCGATTACCGAAGCCAAGATAAACCAGAAACTGTGAGTGTTCGAGAACTTAGGTAGAGAGAGAGAGAAATCTGTGCTACATGATGGTCATCCAGACATCACTGGGAGGCTTGTCATGGTCGATGAGGTCAACGAGACAACTTGAAATGAAACATTTCCCTATTCCAGTTCGGGTACACATCCCAATGGAATTTATCAACGATTTCAGAAAACCGGTCGAATGTTTATCCCGTTCATGCGTGGGTTGTAATCCAACCGAGTATATTGCTGTTTATTTTTACAATTCAAACGTAAAACTGTGGTGTTAAGTAATCTGTCAGAAACAAATTTATCGATCGTTATATCCACCTGTGGGTGACATGACAAATATGGTTTGTGAGCTCAAATTTCGATACTTGTCTACTGGAAAGTAAAAATAAATGAGAAAGATGGTTGAAAGTAATGTGTTTTAGTAACCGTATCTTATGTATGTTTATTTATTTCGTGTTTCACAATCGTCTAATTTACCGAATCACAGCAGGTGATATCCATGAGCATCAAATTATCATTGATTGGTCCCTTCCAGCTTCCTGAAAACGATATCTTTGTCCATTCAATAAGATGAAGTAAAACAAAACCTCTTGCCAATTCGATGGTCGCCAGACTGAATTTAACTCGATCGATTGGCAGTGAGATGTCACCGATCCCTTCGCCCCCCCCCTCCTCTCCCGCAATGGACAAATAAAAAAAAAATACTATCCACTCGACTACCGGATCAGGTCGCCTTTTTTATTTTCCAGTTACACAATATAGCACAACCCATTTTTACGAGTTTATTGCGGATCATGGTGGGCCTTGCTCATCTCACTCAGTACTAGCCTCCAGAGGGTTATGATTCTAATGGAAACTTCCACAACCTCACTACTACTTGTTGCATGAGAGTAATACAGGATTTAATTTAATTTCAAAAGGGAAATTCGTTGTGTATTGGGCCTGTGAGGTCTCGGGTTCGATAGATTCGTGCACTACTGATAAGACCCACCCAGGTCAAAAAAGCTGTTCAACAATTCTTCCGATATTTTCAGTTCACGCTTCATTTGCCATGTACATGATGAATTCACTCTTTGAAATTGATTCGAATCCCCCATTACTTAAGTGCAAAAAAAATCCCTCAACCTGTCCCATTCCTTCATGACCAACTCAAATCGAACAGACATGTGGAATAAACCCTCTTTTGGTTACATAAATGATCAGTGTGCAACTTGTATTTCATTATCATCATCAACAACAACAACAACGAGTTCACAGAACTGCAATAATGGATACTCTTGGGAGATTTTGAACAAAGAGAAAATTGACAACCGCATTACACAGATGTGCGCATATCGTTGGAAGGGTTGTCGTCGTGGCCAACTGAGGCACTATTTCAAGGAATAGATAATGGATCCACTATTACACCACTTCGTCAAACGTGAGCCTCGTGAGTATTTATTTATTTGTGAAAACATCGTAAATCAATGAAAATGTTTGTGATAAACAACAAACAGCACCGGGACAGCTATTTCGTCCTGTTTGGGACGCGACAGCAGTGTGTACCTTTTGTCCCCGTGTCACAGGACTCGAACCGCGATCAGTAGTCGGGTAAGGGAAATCAAACCCTTACCCTTGAGCTACACGGTCAACGGTTATTACCTTGTGTGAATGGCTCATTCAATTTAGAGTATCAAGCATGGATTAGCCCATTTGATTTTTCAGTGTCTGGTGCCTCTGAAAAATCGAATGGGCTAAATAATCCAAGCTTGATACTCTAAATCATAAATCGATCTTTGAAGAATGGAGTAGCAACCACACTATTCAATCGGGCAGATTTATTGTGCTATAAAGTAGACAGAAATCCCACCCGTCTAAGGCCAAAAAAATCCCGGTATAATAGTCTGTGAAAAAGAATAAGCTCCACGACTTGTACTATGTGGGCCGAATACTGCCAGGATGCTCAGGCCAAGGCAGGTGAATTTTCCCAGGGAATTCACAAACCTAGTCTACAGTTAACCAAAGCCAGACCTACGAGGCAGTGTGTGGAAGCCGCTTTCCATTGAAGGCCGGTGTCCAGTTCATCGGATCATACGCTCTTCGAACGAGATCAAAGTCAGTTTTATCATGGGAACTACTAACAAGCGGTTGCTTTTCTAGTCCCCAAGGATTTCGCACAGATGAATCGAGTCATGGTTCATAGAAAGTAGATGAATGTCACAATTTATCCGTGTTTCGTGTACCGCTACGGATGTTGGAATTTAAGACTTTTCAAAGCTTCATCTAGTTTGTGCTTGAATGAATCAATTGTGGGCGCAGAAACGTGTGGTGACAGAGAATTCCAAGTAATGCACTCTGAGGGCGAATGAATAACGCCGGCATTTTTTGAGCACTAATTTGAATGAGTGCCTCTTCAGGTGTGTGTTAGAGGATAAGGAAAAGAGTGGACGACATGGGTGCTGCATTATTTGATGTACCAAGATCAGGTCCCCTCGAATGCGGCGATACTGTGCTGAGTACAGTTGTAGTGATTCCAGTCTTTCTGCATAACTCTTGGAATGCAGTCCCTTGACCGACTTTGGTGGCCATTCTTTGTGGACGTTCCAGAATCTTCCGCTCGCGTTGGAGCCATGGATCCATGCTTGAATGGATAACAATCGTGGAAACAGCGTAAGTTCAAATTTGACAAATACCCGTTTTAGTAAACAAACATGTCTCACAGCGGTAGACGACGCCCGAGAGCAGTTTAAAGAACAACCTAGGTCGTCTTGAACAATGACGCCGAGATTCTTCTCATTCGAGACATACGGAAGTTGTTAATCTCCCAGGAAATACGGAAACCGAGTTTTCTGTCGAACGTCCAAGGTGCCCATACACCCTGGCGTTCATTTGAGTCGATGATCACTATCACAACCAGGTAGCTGTGTATGCATGTGATTTGTACGCCTGTTCTTAGTGGGTTTGGAATCAGGGTTTTTGGCCTACTCCCCTAGGCCAACTACCAGTTAGTTGTCCACCGACCCGGTTATAGTCCCGGATTTCGGCTTTTCGTCCTCTCGCTTTGGTGAGAAAACACCTGCTCCACGTGGGGGCAGTGAGTAAGGCTTCCTAAGCCGAAGCTTTTTGAAACGCTTGGTAGTACAGGAGCATTTCGCGAAGTGCAAGGGAGTGGTAATCGACCGCAACCGTTCATTGACTATCCCCGTGGGTACCGGCTCTCTATTTGTTTGTTTTCGCACACGATCCCCGAGATCGTCCACACAGCACGATCGGAATGGCTCCACACTCTATGCGATTTGCACTTTCCCATGTGACGTGGTACAAGTGAGAGAAAACATAGCACAATGCGTATGCGGCAAGTACAGTGAGATTATAACACCGTGAAAAGGTTTATAAAATGACAATGATGGAAATCGTGTAGAAAAGAATTGGTCAATCAAATGGAGTGGATAGGAAGGATGGATGGATGGGAGGAAGGAGGTACGATTCTAGAGATGGTCGGCACCATGTACCAATGAGTGAGTACACACACACACAATATAAGAACAACAGCTGCTGCCCAAGTGTGCGGTATTGTGGGTTTTGTCTTAAATCTTTGCCTGTTCTTTTCAAATTAAAAATGGATGGAATTCACGTGGACACGAGAATTTCGGATGATGTAACATGATGATGAGGAGGAGGAGGATTAAACGTGTGATTGCATTGCTAATGTTTGGCCCATACGGATACCGTATTCCCGATCAGCTGTCTTCAAATCAAACGCCTTTGACGACAGAAATTCACTGCTCCCGAGCCACAAGAAGTGGCTGCTTCGTAACTGGAACACCAATAGGACGGTCCCCAAGAGCAACGTGAACTACCAATCCGACGCGGAGCGATTTCGGGTACACTAGGTGGTTTATCACCAGTCCACACATATTTTTGACAATAACGAACACCAGTTTGACCACAATTCTGTGCCGTTTCCATGGTTTGACAGAAAGTGTCTGGACCATTACGGCAGGCAGGTGTGTCCGGAATTAGAACGATCTCGGGTTGAACATTTGAGTCGTCCCTGTCGGTCTGTGAACTCACGACCGGTGGTGTCACGGTGCTATCAGCCTGTGATCTGGACAGACTGGATTCCATGTGTTGCAATTGATTCCACAAGTCTAGTGTCCCGCATTGTTCGGCAGCGCGTTGCGATGAGATCGCGTAGAATGGATCTTCGAGGCACGGTGAAGCCCGTCCATTTGTGGGTACTTGACACAAATTTAGTTGCTATGGTGAAAAGAAAAATTGAAATGAGTAAAGACGCATATAGGAAGCATGTGCAAATGTGTACTTAGCTACTAATATTTGTAACACGATGAGATAAGAAACGGGATAGCGAATGCAAATGTTTAACTCGATCCACGGTACTTAACTGTGTTGTCGAACAATTAATTCTAATGTCCACGTTTCCGTTAAAATGTGCACGAAGCGTGGCGGGTGTGCATTCGGATTTGCGGGAACCAAGGCAGTTAATTAGCCATGCTAAACTGTGGCGATCCGAACGTTTGAGATAACACCATCCGCAGTGTGACGCGTTACAGTTATTGAACAACGAACCACCAGTTATTGAACAACGAACCAACCAATCAAAAGCCGTGCGGTTAAAACGGAAGTTGGGTGCCATCAAAACATGCCACCAGGCTATTGGGCAAGATCTGTCTAAAAAATGACAACTGTAACTCGTCAATAATCCGACCAGTACACAAACTTAGTGAACTATCTGACGCACACGATCAGGTCGACTCACAGTTATTGTACAGGGTGTATCAAATCCAATACCTTTTGAAAGATCTTACGTAGACTCCTGACAAGCCACATATGTAAGAATTTTCTCTTCGCAGACGTCCTTTCCCTTGGATCCATTTCCATAAAACAAGTAACACAATATGAGCAGAATTGGTATTGGCTATCAATTTCACGTGCTCTCAATCATCTGCCTACGCACATTAAATTTAGAGGAGAGACGATCTAATTGCACGAGTTGGTCATCGGCTTCGTACTACAGTTGAGTCCACCTATCTTGGCGTGAAGCTGATCATGGTCTTCACATGAGAATGAACTCATTAATTAGGTCAAACATAGACAGATCCAACAATTCAGTCACCTCCGAATGGCATTCATTTTTTTCAATGTACTGGTGGTTCGCAGTAAGTCGAAAGGATCGAACGCCGGCTGTCGACCAGGTTCCGAAAAACTTGTCACTCTGAGGAGGAAAACTTCCAGCAAGTGCAGTGGCACGACACGTTTGCTGGATACCGGAGACTGCATTGACAAAAGCAAAGCTTTCCGCGTCGTGCCCAAGGATGCTTAGGTTTGCTGAAGCGGTTGTCATTAGCCGTTTAAAGTCCGACTTATACGTGCAAAAAGACCTTTGTGATGCACCATGGTAAAGCCCCCTTTCTGTTCTTTCCTCTCAGCCGTTCCCTTAAATCATTGACACTTCACCCTTCCCATTTTCTTATTAACTCTTTTTGACCTTCAAATTGTTGTTCGGCAGATTTGTAGTTTGTATGTCGGGATTGTGAAAAGTTCGGTAGCCTCTCGGTGGGATTCGAACCCAAGCATGGACGCCGCCTACGCATTGTACGCACATGCTCTACCAGTTAAGCTACGGGGCCACACCAATAGCACTGATCTTTTTTGACCTATTTAATTGACCGATTTTCCACTCCGTTACTTTTCTACGTCCATTCTAATTAATTTCTGGTTGTATCTATTTCGTATTACGCGACCATTTTCAACTCTCTTTCCTCCACGGTTGATCATTCTCCATTACGTAACTGTTTCTATGCTAACATTCCTCTCCTCCTCTTTCACCCATATCCAAATAACTTTAGTGATGACTGAACAACCCAGTTCTTCCCGTCTGAACCCATGTGATTATGTAAATAGTCCGTATATGGTATTCTTCTTATAACATTCGACCTATTTAATGTGCATAGACAGTTGACTGAGAGCACGCAAAATCGACAGCCAATATCAATTCTGCTCATATTGTGTTGCTTGTTTTATTTAAATTTCCTCTTCGACTGTATAGTATATAATCACAAAATTTGTTTCGTTCGCAATCCGAACCGAGGAGACTGGCATTCCCACTCGCTCACCCANTTCGAAGATTCCTGTAATAGCGCGCAGTCAGGTTTGATGTATCGTTTTACTCAAACCGCCGAATTCCGACCAGGTTTGCATAGCCCATTGACAGTGTTCGGGGAGGGTGAGTGGATTTACAAGCAACTTGATAAACGCGAAGCATACGGAAAAATAACAATTCCGCTCAGTTGAATACTATTGAGTTCCCGGCTGGACTGAGTGCCTATCCGTCTCCGTGCTTTTTTTATTACAAACCAGTGTATGATAAACAACAGACTGTGAGCCCCATAATCACGAGGATCAGCTGTTCAGTGATGGAAGCTGACAACCTAAGCTCCGCAGGACTTGGAGTAACGAATCACATAAGGCCTCGCTAGCTCAGGCATGGCATTGAACCGGACGCGGGCAAGTTGCTTGTACCATCAAAGTTGGGTGACGGTGGAGGGACGCGAACCTCAGATCATCCAGTCCAAAGCACACCAGTGGCAACGACTAAGTCAATGCGCCACCAACACTCCAGACCAAAAACCGATTCTAATCACTCGTCCTACCATGACCCACCAATTATCTGAGCGAAATTACCCCACATACACACCCAGGAGGGAGGGAGAGTAGAGTACCACAAATTAGGTAGCACCATGTGAGACAGATTTAACTGACTTACCGTACAAATTGTCTCAGGCTTAGTATTTGCATTCAACATCTGATGGAACGCTCGATAGCGTTGTCTCCATACTCGATCACACTGGAAACAAGGAGTGAGAGGGTGGATACAAATTTTACCCGTTTATGTACTGATTAGATAAAGTTCGGTACAAATAGATAATATATAGCAGGATATGTGGCGCCGACAAATAATAGTTAGAATCGGTTTATTTTCAAGTGCGTCCGAGGTACCTATAATCATCGATCACAATGGACAGGAAAAGAGGTTACATGTATTCGAAAATACAGGAAACTTCAGGCCAACAGTGGCTAAAAAAAATACATACAGTATATCATTCAGTAGAAGAGGGAAAAAATTTATGACCACGAAAACATCACATGTCGTAATCCATGTTCCCATTGGCCAAACTTCTTTGTTTCTCGTATGCTTATCAAGGTCATTTTCCTTCAAGCGAATTGCAGTAAAATGACCCGATACCGCATACAAACAATCTTCTACTGTTGTCCGTCACGATGAGACGAAAATAAAGTCGAAATATCGTAACTATAGTGAATTGTTACAGATGTGGCGAACAAGCTTATTATCTGTACTTTATCTACGATCTACAGTAGAGGCAACAGCAATTAGAATAAACAACCACACACTATTTGCACAGAAGCAGTTATTCCAATTCCTTACTCTCCCGTGGCCATGTGTTCGAAGTGACCCCAACCTAACATTTCAGTCGAGAAAATTCACACTTCGGAAGAAATTATTGCCAATTATGCGATCAGTGCTGGAACACCCACCTCCCAAAATTAACGGCTTGTTTGCCACATCTCTTCTGTTTTGCCCTCTATCGGAATTATTACAGATTTTTTAAATTTTTACTTTTTCTTCATTACACACTTTCGTGTGATGAACAGCAGATGGGGAAAGCCCCATAGTTACGAGGACCTGCTGTTCAGTGATGGAAACCGGCAGCCTAATCCCCGTACGGGGCTTAAAGTAGCGAACCACATAAGGCCCCAATAAGTTAGGTGTGGTACTGTACCGGACGACATCAAAGCTACCTATCTGAATCCCGGTGAATTGGATTGATGAACAGGGCTGAGGATCGTTCACGACAGTTGGGCAATGCTTACACCCAACTCCGATCAATCTATTCACATCAAACAAATGGAATTTAAGAGAAGCCAAAAGCTGAGATGGAATGAAAATAACCGATAGGGTGAGAGAGAAATTGTATTGAGAACTGTTCAAATTGATCATTCGGTGTCCGATTCAACGTCACATGAACCGGTGCAACTGTAAGGCATATTCGCGCAAAAGCCCAAGCTGCACTCATAGAACCGTTGCTGACAGCACAGGCGACTAAAATTAGTTCCCACAGATTGGAGGTTTATTATAACTGTACGATGCAATTCCTCTCAAGATTGTCAGCAAATCAGTTTGAAGAAAATACGTTACTATCTGAATTAAAGACACCTTTAGCTGGACACAGTCTAAGGTATCATACACCAGTTTTCAGATACATCTGGATTGTGCTTGAACAGCCCTGAACCAGCACACCAAACAAGACGGTGAAGAACGTTTCCGAGGGTTCGAACTTCGGACCCCATGGCCCAAAAGCACATTGACTATAGCCGATTGAAACCATTTGACTACCACCGCTTGGAAATTGAAGATAATGATCTTTCAAGTCAAGTCAAGAGTGCAATTTATTCATTCAATGTGGGCACTACTTTCAGTGCGGGAAAACTGTTATCACTTTTGCTTTGGCATACATGCCATTAAAAAGGAGTCTAAAGATATGACTGATAGTTACTTAGATGATAATGAAGAGGAAACTGAGAACGCGTAAAAAATGAAGAGAATTTCAGCATGATAATTTACATTAGATTGTGTATAAGTTCGTTTGATATTCGTGAACTGGAAACCAACAAACGTGAAAGGTAAGGTACAACGGAGTTGTGAAAAGTAGTGGTACGAGTATTCAAAAATTGAAATTTATTGCGGGCGACAGAAATTGAAATGACAGGGTTAAGTGTAAGAGATGTGATGCATCAGATAAGACTGAGTTACATAGACGGGCACACACCTTAAGGTGTTGATTGACAATCGAATCAACCAGCTCCTCACAAAATACAGCTCCATATCTAGAGATGCTTTTCAGAGAAAGCGCCTAATTAATATGAATTTCCTTAGACAGCAGACCGGGAAAGATAACGGGGGAGCAGTGTAGGTCCAATGGCATAAAACGCACGAGAAAATAAATTTAAAAATGAGTTACAATGGCACCCACAGATGCCGATGGGATAAAAAATATAAAAAGTCAACCTTCTAACTTTGATAAATGTTTGTGATGGGACCATATGAGGTCAGCAAACAGAACACATCCAAAATATTTGAAGTGTTGTGATCTTTCAACTTTTAAGTTATTCAGTAAGATCTTGGGAATAGATGATCCAGAAATTGTTGATGGCCTACGATTAGTGAAAAACAAAATTTCAATGAAAATTTGTTTGGGTTTAACCAAAGGTTAACGTCATCGAATCATTCAGAAATGGAACTTATGGTTGATTGAAAAGATGTTATTGTTGTCGTGCCGTATTTAAATGAAATCGCATCACTAGTTCACCTTAGGCAATTTCTGATCAAACCCATATGTTTCCTCTTTTCGATAAAAATGATGTCAAATCTGTTAGCCATTATGCTGTCATTTGTTTTATTTTTTTCACGCAAACCCAGAACCTCAATATTCAACAGGCAACAAAATGAAGACCGTTTTCTCCAGCAATCGTTCACTGCTCGATCACGTACCTGTTCCCGATCTGACGGGTTGGAATAACGTATACAAATATGGACACTGAAGTTCGGTGTACCCAAATACTTTCGATTTGTCGACCAATCATTGAGGACGTCGGTACAGATTGTACAATTCCATTTGCCCGTCGCGGATGACCAGAATTGTGGTCGCAGATTGAGCAAATGCGTGACCGATTGCATGAAACTTGTGAGACGTTGACTGGCACATTCATTGATTAGTCCACATGCAGCAGCCAGTTCGTGGCTAGCACAAATCTGCGGACGATTGCGAATGTGACAAATCTCGTTTGCCGAGGACGGATTGAATAGTCGTGCGGAACAGATTGCACTGGCATTGCAACGGGCCGCGGTCTCACGACTCAAACACCAATAGGATGGTCCGCGTAAGCACAAAGCCTGTAGACTGCCAGCCTCGTCTGGGCAGAAGCCAATTTTCTGATTGCCAATATATATCAAGACGAGGTGGTGGAACCAGAATGATGATGAGAGTTGTGAAAAAAATGAAGTTTTTGCAAACTATCCATGCACCAGATTCACTTCACCTCGTAGGGTTATGGAAAAGGCAACAACTGAGCATCAAAAAATCAATCTCCTAGATTAATATTCAACAAGAACTGTCAAAGACGAGACCGGCAACTATTTGGGTTTGTAATGCAAATCCCGTGTGTGACAGTCGGCAAAAAGCGTAATACAACTGTTTCATTTCGGTTTTCAGACTCTGCAGCGATGAGTTCAGTTCAGTTCGTATAACAATTAACCAGGCACTTCGACGTAGTGATTCGTCCACCAGAAGTTTTCGATCATCAATGTTTATGTAGTTTAGCCCATGTGGGATGGAGCGAACGGGTTAGTAATGATTAGGTAAGCCACGGTGTGTTTGGGAGTCTATCGGGTATAAACCTGCTGGCACACCGAATTCAGATTAGTACACTTCGCTGGCTCAGGCACGCATTGTGTAGGCCCAACTGTCGCCGGCCGGATCGCGCTTTATTTGCTGTAGTCGATTCGGACTGAAGGAAACCACGTGGAGGTCAACAGATGACGTGAAACCGATGAATGGAGAAATGCCCAGAAAAATTAGGTAGAGTCAGGGTCTCGAGACTTCCAGGTTGGGGTCCGAAAGGTTCCACAACTGGTTGTTTGAAGACATGGAAGAATATCACAGTGAACCGACAGCAGTGGCGTTCTTGTTGTCGTTTCTTATCAGGTCAAAATGCTTGAAACGGTATGTATGCAGAGTTCGATTCTGTACTGTGCGGACCACTTTCTTCCCCCTCCCTCGGAATAGGTCAAGCTCCTGTGCACCTTAAATATGACCACAAACTTTGTATATATTGCGAGTTTGGCAGTGACCAGTCAAGTTCACTTCACTGTATTTCGCTATATGATGGTCATGGTGATGATGATTTCGTGCACCAGTTTTGGTTGCTGTCTTTTAGCTGTCCATTTGAATGAACAGTTGAAGAAAGATAGGAAAGTTGAAAGTAGAGTTGAAGAGAAAATGGAGAATTGTTCAGTGGACTAATGCTGCAAAGAAACTGAGGAGATGCACGAATGCCACTGTTTACGACATTCACGACACTCTCTAACCATCGGTTATGATCATCCCGAGGTCCCCGGTGAAGGAGCCTAACGGGATCTGTGTGATCCAGTTACCTGGTTAGGGTCTTCATACCCTCGTGCCAGGTCTTAGCTTGACCACCCTTGGCTTTTCTCCGCATTGGGGCTTGAATCGCAGACCTTCGGGGTTGGAAATTGAAACCTGCTGGGACTCGGTGAGGACGCAAAAAGGACGCATCGCCGACAAACTTTAACAATGACGAAACAACTGTCCCATTCGTTTTGATGATCACCACATGCTTATTTTTTATTACATATGAAGAATAAATCAAAGCACTCTCACGCAGTGAAACCTGTAACCCAATACACAAATTGTCTGTGAAGAACTAAATAACTTCGTCCAAAACCATGAAACATTAGATTACCGATTGAAGTTATATATTTTTCATTATACACTTAAGTGTGGTGAACAGCAGACGGGATGAACCCCATAGTCACGAAGACTTGCTGCTCCGTCACGGAAACCGGTAACCTAAGCCGTGCGAGACTTGGAGTGGCGAACCACATAAGGCCCCGCTAGGTCAAAATGAATTTTCTTTCGAAAACTGGCTCACGCGACGTATAACACAAACTGAGAATTCAGTACGAGAGGAGACGGGAAACTGTCGATTGAAAGCTGAATACCTTGAATAAAACAGGGTCACTGAGTGCAACATTTTTCCTTCGACACACCGATAATAACGTAATCTTAGTCACCTGAAGTTCATTGCTCATTCTGTCCGGGACAAAGATATACGTCTTAGTCAAGTGCCATCAAACCAACCTTATCACTGGATCACCGTTCGGCTTGAATGAAACTGTCATACTAGGCCCACCAGACAACTGGTTCAGAGTAGTGGATGAGCCCCCACAAGCTTCAATTTGATCGGGCGTTGGTGTGCGCCTGGTCACCTCTCCCTTGCACTTCATGAAATGCTCCCATACGACCAAGCGTCTCAATCAGCTTTTGTTAAAGAAGCCCTACTCACTACCCCAAACACATCAAGAACAGGCGTACGGATCACACTTATGCACAGCTTCCTGGTTGTGGCGATGATCACCGGCTCAGTGAATTCCCTGAGAAAATTCACCAGCTTTGACCTGGGCAAACCTGGCAGTATNCGACTCATTCATGCGCAATCAGATCATCAAGTGATCGGGTATCGTCAAGCCAACTTGGTTATTCGATCACCGTTCTCCGAAGGTGAAATCGCGCTACTAGGCTCACCAGGCTCACCTGGTGGTGGTTCAGTGTGACGCGCTGGTAACAAAGCCACGTTCTGAACTCAACAGCCCACATTGACCTTTTGACCTGACCTTGGAATTCTATCGAGGTGAATATGGATGTTAACATCGGATCACATGGGTGGCCTGGAATTTCACAGAATACAGGTGAATCAATTGTGGGTGACATTTTGGTCACAAAGTTCACATATCATCATGCATCACCATGAGAATGGGTGAACGGAATTGCCAATTTGTGGGCTGTCTAACGAATTATTCTCTCTTATTTCCCGTCGGGTTTCACCAAAAAACGCTTAGTCCGTTTCGAAACAACCACCGTACAAACGCGAACCGACATTCGGTAAAAGACAATTATCGAACTTTAGTAGTGGGAAAACTCACACAAATGTCAGAAGATACCGGAAATATCGGGAGAACCGTTGGAAACTAAGGGTAACGAAGATGTAAAACGCGAACGAGATGCACTACGACATCCAAAGGCTATTCCTGCTCAGTGAGCGGATGTGCTCCACTCTTCGATCCAACGACTATAACGGAAATCTGTCCCAAGAAGCTATTACACATCACATCAGTGCCTAGCAGTCAGCGATATTCGCCGAGGCAGATAGTGTGGATGGAATAAAGCCAAGACCTGGCATGAGGGTATGAAAAACCTAACCAGGAGACTGGTTCACATAGATCCTGTTAGGCTACCTACATGAGGACCTCGGGACAATCGTAATCGATGATTAGAGACACTGAGTGATATGAATGAGTATCGTAAACAGTGGCGTTCGTGCACCTCCTCAATTTCTTTGCACTGTTAGTCCACTGAACAATTCTCCATTTTCTCTTCAACTCTACTTTCAACTTTCCTATCTTTCTTCAACTGTTCATTCAAATGGACAGCTAAAAGACAGCAACCAAAATCGGCGCACGAAAGTGCATGGTTTATGGTTGCCTGAATTGAACTGAACTGAACTAGCAATCAGCATTTGTTATTGCAAAACCTAGAGTTGTATTCTCAAAAAAGTCGAATGATGCTGAAGACACTTCTGGTACCAAACGCGCATGAAATTTTGTGAAGTCGGATTATCTTTACCGAAGAACCGGGAATAGTAATAATAATTATTATTATTATAGTACACAAAAGGACGGGAAGGTGGAATGTAAAATGAAACATACTAATTCAGACCGATGTGGTTTTAGTTTTGCGGTCTACATCGGATGCGTCTGGAAAGAATGGTGCTTATTTGAACATCATGATGCAAACTTCTCTCTAGCGGTGATCACTAACACCGCCCCTGTCTACAAAAACCATCACTATAAAATGAATTCGAACTGAAATCAGTGGACTGTTCCCAATTGAGAAGCTAAAATAAAACTTCGAACCCAAAAGACTTCACTCACCTCGCACACCTCTTCCGGTTGGAAATTGGCTTCGAAAAATTCAATGACCAAAGGCACATATTGGTCGATCAGATTACTGCACTATCAAGCCAAATTAGGGGGGTGGGGTGGGGTGGGATAGTGGAGGGAAAAAGAGAGAAAATTTTTAATCTATATGCAATTGGAAATAACAGAACAGCATATTGCCAAATATCACAGTCAGTTCGAGGGTGAGTGGGTGAGTTGTGATGAGGAATAAGATGGCATAATTGTTGTGTTTGACGGGAGCAAGTGTGTAACAGCGGCAATCTTTAACTTAGACAACAACATCACCATTGAAAGACGCATAAGTAACGCTGTAATGCTTGAGTGTGTCTTATTTAATTTCAAGATTTGGTTGACTAATGATCAATGATTCGAGGATACAATCAAACCCGATTGGCTGAAAATTTAACAGTCTAACACACAGCCAAGGATTTGGATATGGGTGTGGTTTGCAGCTCAGGTTGATGGTTTGTGGGGTCTTGTGTTCGCTGAGCTTGGTGTTTAGATCGCAAACGTTTCATCACCAGCCGAGGTGACATCGTCAGTGCGTTGGTTACCAACGCCAAGCTCAGCGAACACAAGACCCCACAAACACAGCCAAGAACTGGGAAGGAGCGGAGGTGGGCGGGGGGGATGAACAAGTGGTGAAGACAGCTCGCGCCCCCGTCCGAGTGAGATCGTTCGTATACCAATAGAAGATGCTGTACGGAATATGGCTGTCTACAGGTGTTGACCAAACTCGTGCAACATCACCCTCATTTTGAAAACC
>UZAN01046966.1:0-14703 GCA_900618425.1 Echinostoma caproni
CAGTTACTACACAGCAGAGGCAAATATTGGTCGGCGCTTTTTGATTCTACAGGTTCTCAATATAAGCACGGATATTATTTCATTGATTGTCCTGCTAAATAGGAGGACTGCAGTTTATAGAAAACGAGGAAGAGTAACGTGATAATCGAAGCATTGGGCACAGTTTCTCAACTTGAGAAATCTGCGAAGGAGAATGTACAGTTAGTTGCTTTCTGTTAGCATACTGTTGAAACAGACCGGAGTAATGTAGGTTTCAAGAAAATTTGATGATTTGAAGAATAAACACTAACATATCTATTGAGAGGGCGACAACCTGCTTTGGTGTATACACGAACATCAGTTAGGAGGAGTGCTAATGCAATTGACTGGTTGCATGCTAGACCGTAGTGCTTCGCGCTTAGGCAATTGCAGAGCATGAATGACTGACGAAATCGCCGCCAGTTTGCTGTACGTCAATTTACGCCTGTTTAATGGCTTCCTAGACGCTGTTCTCCTTAAATGGAAATGACACATTGCTGTATTACAAAAATGGGCGTGTTGTAACTTCATTTTTCACGGAGGATTGTATATATGTTTTGAGTAACATATTTTCTAACTATGGCGCTCAACATGTGGACAACTCGCTTCTCATTTTGCATTACTAGTTACTACGGGTAGTGTTCAATAAAGCATTTACTAAATCCGACTGTCGCGCACTCAAATTTGTGTCAGATACTAGTTTTTACTTTACAGAACATACTTTCGTTTAACCTGGAACTCTTTTTGGATGACTTTAAAAGCCGCGTTTTCTGTTTCGATCCTGGTGTCACTGAGATGGGCCACAATCTGACTGGCTGCTGTTGTATTGCAACATTTGCTAAACCAACCCTATTCTAAGCGGGACCGATTTTGTTCTGTGATCCTGTGTGAGAACAGTCTCAACCTTCATCCCGGACAGCTTTCCGAACATATTCAAGGGAAGGATTCTATAATCTTCGGTGATAATAGGATGTAAACAGTCTCATTGTGGCTTGTGCAGAGCATTGTCTGGCTCGCGAATGTTGCACGGAACGTGAACGTGCTTTCGCGTGATTGTTTTTTCGAAACGTTTCTTTTACTTCTGATTATCTCACCATTCGAATCTCCTCTTAACGGATGCTGCGAGTATTGGTCTTTCATTTCGATGCTGTTGCGATCAGAAGATCTAGCTTTTACATAATTTTATTCTAGGTGAAGCGCTCCGGGTGTGTATTGTTCAGGAGTGCAGATCAGAAGGTTCCCAGTTCATTCCTAATTAGATGTTTGGAGTTAATCAGGGTCAAAACGTTTGAAATAAATGTACTGACTGCTGCACTTCTTTACCATTGATCCTCGATAGCTTGTTTGTCTAAGCAAACGTTATAATATGGGCAACTTCAAAATACTTCATAGTGAATAAACGTGTCACGCATCGATATTTCTTCACGTATTTGAACTGTTTAGTGTATAATACGAAATGTAAAATCTGGGGGATGATTCTTTTAACTCATTATTCAATAATCTGTAAAGAGATGAATTCTACTTATCGAGTATATTATAGCTCACGAAGTTTAACACCTTGATACCATTCATCGTCTTACTTGGAAAACGATGCGTACTGCTTGTTCCGGCTGCTTCCTCAGTGATTGCGACCAGTCGCAAATGAAATGTTATAAGTTTAATAAACTAGTAAGGGAATTATTTTAACATGAAACCTTTTTTGGATAAATTCACTGGGGATTTCATTACGAAGACTGATAGGGTTTTGACAGAAACAGTCTATGGCGTGATGTTCGACGTGCGAAAATTTCGTCCTGTTCCCATTGGAATGCGGTTGAATGTATTCACTTGACGTTACAACAGATTCATTTGAAGTCTAACAAGTAAAGAGGCGTATTTGATTTTATTTGTATTTGCACTCTGACCCATGTAAGTAGGGTAACTGTGGGTTTCGATCTTTATGACACTGAATTTCCAACGAATCCAGATAGATTTGTCAACAATGTTTCCGATATAAATATATCGAGAGAAAAATTACCCTTGGGGCCAAAGTTCTGCTGTTTGGAGAGAAAAATCTCAAGGATTATTATTGGAATGAAATTTGGAAAAAAACAAGAGAGATACAACGAAACACGGAGTTTGTCATGAAGAAAATATCCCGTGACGTTTTATTTATTGAATAGGAACACGTCAGCAAGATATTGTGATTGTGATTGTGATTGATGAATCAAAGTTCACATAAACGTCCCACGAAAATGACAAGACACCTGAAGTGGAGAAGCAAAGTGCTCCAGAGACGCCATCATTTTTCCAGATGATAAAAGTTTGTATAATTCTTTTTGTGAACTTGTCTTTCCACTGAGTCATATGAATCTTTTGGTAAACGAGTTCAGTCTCTTTAGGATACCATTTTTGGGATTGGCTGCACAAAAGATAACATCCTCATATACTTCAACGTGCTGAGACATCCACAGTCGAGTTCAGCGTACTCCTTTAACTCTAAACACGACAGTCAGTGACGGACAACATAGGTTCCTTTGGAAACCCTGTCCAGTTGACGATAAATAATACCGGTTACTGGCAAATGGACGTCAAAAGTGCAACCTTAGAACAAATTATTTAAGTTTGCGTTAAAAATACAAACATTGACATTCATCTTCTCTGTTTCGCTGCATATGAATTCGAGGGTATCCACCAGGGACACATTGGTGAACAGTGAAACGACATGCAATGACTGCCGGAAACCAGACCGAACACAGGAGAAAGACTGGTATTCGTTGTCGCGCTCCGTCTATTTATCAGTAAAAATGACAACAACGGTATTCGACATAAATGTACATTTTGTGTGCCATTTAATCAGGTTGAAATCAAACCTGACGGCCGCTGATTTTTTCGGCCGTTTCCGCAGTCTTCGGAGTGGTTTCAAACGTGCACTCCAGCGGTTGAGAAAAACGGCATCCAATAAAACATCACTGAGGCTGTCAACTTCCATAAAGTGTCGTTATGTTACTGAGAACACTTTCAATTTGAGCACTAGTATTTTATAATTGCGCTTCATATAGCCTGAAAACAAATGGACAGCATTTTCAGAGTGAGCAGATCTTTTGTCAAATAATGATCACTGCCTTTTATTTTTCCGTGACCATATCTGCGAATTTCCCTTTTTGTTTACCCGTGGAGCGACACACGTGTAACCGACTTTTGAATTCTGAGTTTACGGTGAATGATGCATGAACAGGGTCGCAATGATCGCTGCAAGCGAAAGTCTCCACTTTCCTATACAAGAGAGATATGAATATAGTTGTATGCAGTGAGTAGTTTAGAAATGCACAAAGTTGATAATCCGTAGAGCCAAATCAACTCTTGGTTATTTTAGGAGAACATGATAAGACTGCATTTTGCATGCAAACTTATGTTTTGCCGATGGGTAAGTAGAACAACCCGTCCACTTCCACGTGAGAATAGATTCATTTCCTTGTTTTGTAAACTGTAGATATTTTACGGATGTGAATACTGTATTGCTCTTAATCGAAATCTTAGGAGCTAATGCATTTGAGTTAGAAATTGAAATATGACTCAATTGTCGGCAGTCGAAAAACGGAGCCGAATTGTTCCCCTTCGGCTTCCGTAAAGGTTTACGTAAGATTTTGCTTGTTTGTAGAGAAACCAAAGGTAAAAATATTCCCTGAGTCTTTTCAATGGACCCTCAGACCCTGAAGGCTAATTAGCAATTGTTCTGCAGAAAGTTGAATCGCAGTTTCCGCGTGATTTTGGGAATGGTCCATGTCCATCTATGGAGTCCGTGCATAAACGGAAGTGAGCATGCATGCGCTAGGGCAATGACCTACGAATCCGACGGTTGTTAATGGAGATGGATTTTCACCTGATCCTTTTTGGAATCATACCCTAGTTGTGTTTATTTTATTCTTTAAATCGACTTCCGAACACGGTCTTTTAGATTCTTGTTTCTTTTACACGGTTTTAAATTCGGTGAGATTCAGTGAACTGTGCTAACCCCATTTCGAATGACTAGCGGGAGAACATTGTTCTTATCAGGTTCAGCCTGTTGGAAGCATATGATCATGAGTACGTGGTTGAACATTGTTCCTATAGAACACTCATGGTTTGTGACAAAATCTCGTTAGACGAGTCTCGTGGTAGAGATGTTTTTCTATATCCCAGCCCTTATGCGTGGCGTTCTTCACCAGTCTTATTGACAATCATCATGCATCATGAGGTGTAATCAGGTATTCGCGGTCTAGGTTTGCAAATATGCCAAATCGTGTAGAACAATTTCGTCTGACTGGCGACATAACAAACATACGTTATATCGGGAAGAGACCATTTTGAGCACAAAGTAATCCGTAGTGGTACATGCCCCTAATAGTGCAGTGACGGATTGTTGAATTAAGCTTCATTGCAGGTGGTTGGTAAAATTACCTCCGACAATGTCATACAGAGATAAAACACGTTTCCGCAATCGAAATCTATGTGTGAATGTGTGCTTTGATTCGCCAAGTAGACAGACACCATGAATATAATCGATCCGTCTAATCAATGAGTAACGAACACTATCTGGTTTATGTGAATGAGGTTCATCNGGTTTATGTGAATGAGGTTCATCTAGCGCTGGACATCCCCTTATTATATTATCCTTGTTGCAACCTGGTTAAGATTTCTTTTATTCTTCAACTCGACTATTGGAACGTGATTTTTCTCTGTGCGCTGGTATCATTGCGGATATTGCTTTATCTTCTCGAATCTGCAATGTGTCAAAATAAAGCTAATATTTATCCACTAATGTATCCCTCTATCAAATCAGTAAAACTTTCAGAAGATAATCCTGCGTTGGGTTTTTCGCCCTTCCCGTCCACACGGATTGACTTTGAAACAGAATTTACTTCGTCACTTTGAATCTCAATCCCATAAATATGAATTGTATGAAATATTTCTGTGTTTTATCTAGAATATCGTCCATCGAACGTTGTCTCACCAACGAGCCCTCTCCAAACGTTTTTCCATATGTTACAACTTCGGACATCTCAAATTATAAAGTTGATTTCCTTCACGTAGGTGTAAAACTTGATGCCCCACAGGTAACAACAGTAGAAATTCGAAGATATGATTACGGAAAAACAGAAAGGTAGTTACCAGTGTTTGAGAAAATATATGTGCACCTCTGGAATTTTGTCACTTGCTATTCAGCATCCGCGCAGTGTTGAAATACAACATTGCTACACACAGCCGACCTAATAGAAGTAGTAAGGGTGCAAATAAAATGTAACTAGAGAATTACCGAAGTCAAAAATTGAACAAGGATGATAGTCAGAGTTCTGGTTCGGTACTGACCCTGTTTAAAGTTAAAGTGTAAAAATCAACAATCCATATTAGTATTATGCAGGTTTATAAACAATGTGGTTAATGGAAACACCAATAACCGAAAGGGTAAGATGCTTGCGCTTTATCTCTGGGGTTCTTGGTTCGATCCTCTATTTGGGTCGATGAATTTGCATTAGTGATGTGACACAATAATTTCAAAGCAGCTATCTAGTGATTTCTAGCTTTTCAGCTTGCGCCTTATTTACAAGAAAAATGCAGCATATAAAATAAAATCATTAGCAAATACCAAGTACCCTTTATATCACCTAAATGTTGGTGAGGGGAATACATGATTGTCGATGTGCTACTCCAGAACTCTGCACAATAGTACGGCTTTTATTTGTTGTCAGTAGATTTTTCCTGTTTTTATTCCGTCCGTGGGAATATTATCTTACAGATCTCATTGATGTTGATTCTTGTCAATTTACGAATGCGGTTATACTGGGGTTTGGAACAATAGGCCTTATGGATAAAGTTACTATATCAGTGGGCACAGAGAATCAAACTAACGTTTGTTCAAAATACTTACGATTACATTTCACATCTCGATATAATGTTTGCGGACAAATCCCAAAATCGCATGATAAACTGATAGAACTAATGAATAAGTCGCGATTGTACGAACATAATGTGAAATCAAATGAAGTTTAGCTGAAGAACAATGTCCAGAGTCATTCAGGAAGCGACCGGGAAAACGAATGAAAGCAATCAATCAATCGAGCAAAAATGGAAAGAACAGGCTCGCCAGAATGTATGTGGTTCTGTGCAGAATGGGCCACAATCCCGATTTTAAAATGCAGCACTTGTATCAAACACAAGTATGAAAAGTTAGCATCAGCCGCCGAGGAAAGAGCTAACTTAACTGGTTACACTTGAGATAAAAAGGGACTAAATTTCACCAAAAACACTAGTGTGACCGATCCGTAAACTCAGCAGCGACCAATGCTCAGCACACATGGTCAAACCATGGCAACGAATGTAAACCACAGAACATACATGACAACCAAAACAATAGCAGAATCATTCGCTATCTCGAAGCCCGCTCACGCTCCGTTGCACGTTACACGTTCCCTGAAATAAAACAACTCCGTCCGCAAAACATATCTTGAGTGTAATTTGACACAAACGTTTCCGAACCCGCAACGCTGAGATCAGATGAAGAGCTAATATTTTAGAATGCGCTGTGTATACAAAGGGCGATCTTCGTCCAGCCCGTGGATCTCACACGCATTCAGTGACAACCTACTTCATCCTATGCCAGAGAACCCAGGTTAATTTCAGTGAAACTGGGGAGAGAATCAGGCGAAGTAATCGTTCTTCTGTCAGCTTTCCTCTTCGAGTAACTTCAAGTAAAACAAGGATTCTACCAGACACCATAGAACAAACACATGCACCAAAGGGATAAACCGCATAGTTTACACTATGGTTAGATTATTTTAGAAGCAAACTAAAATGCGAGATAATTGTTTATCTTGCTGCAGCCTCTGAATCATTGTTTTACAAAGTGCTGCCGTCTGAACGTGATATCAGCTGAATCGGTGTGGTGTCCCGCTCTCCTTCATCCACAGATCAACCAATGAGACACTATTGCAACCCGTGTATCACTTTCTTTCACTGAAGTTCACGTAAGTTCTCATTATGGGCGACTTCATTCGTTCAAACCTAGCTAACTGAGTAACATCCCCACAACCGTTTGAGAGAAAAATTGGTCAGCGAATGCAATCCCATCCACTTCAAAATTAGTGAAGGAACCAAAAACACTTGGAACCAACCAGTCACCTTCAGTTTTGGACTTGTTGTTAGCTAACGAGGAACTGGTGGTGGAAAGAATGTCTACCGCAAAACCATGAGAAGTTAGTGATGATGCTCCGCTGATGGGTAAATCATTTGCTATGCATTCGTTTTGCGTAGTTCGACAGTTAACTCCTGTATGTTCGTTGACTACACCAAACGTAAGATTTCGAGGAGAGGCTCCAATTGTAAGCCTCCTAACAATAAATCTGATCCTTTAGTATCTTGCGAAGTATTTACGAATCATAGGGCAGTGGTGGCCCGGTGGTAACGTTACCAAATTATCACCTTGTGGGACGTGTATTTGAACCCCACCACCATCGCCTGACTTTCCCCATGGCGGTTTGTTAATTTGGGAGAAGTTAACATAATGGAGCCGCACATGATTCAGTGCTACCCATAAATTTGAACTCGCCTGGACGATTAAAAGTGTCAATCGTCTGTACCGCGCATGGGAACCGGAACTGTTGGCCTTTGAGTTCAGGCAGACTGAGTTAGGTTGTGAGCGCCTACTGCTACTGATGTTCATTTTATTCCCGAGTTGTAATTTCGAGGAGAATGTGAAAGAACATATAATCACGGATTCATCTCCAGTCACCTTGCATCAATGAGTGCTTCCATCCCTCAAGATTATCACTTTCGATCAGGTATACCTACACGGGATATAACAAACACTATATTTACAGAGGTCTGTCATAATTGTGAATCGATACTCCAACAACACAAGTTAACTTCGTTATTTTCCTACGGAAATTGGAAGCTCTTATGGGTTTCCGTTTAAAAAGCGTTCAGAATTTATAAGTATAACGGTGGGATAGCGTCGTGTCAGTGTTACTTCCATCGGGTATAGTGTCACGTCAAAACATTTACTACCAGATTTACGTATCACCTGAGCTAGTACCTGGACATTATTTCGATGGATCATATATTGAAGCACCGCCAGATGCTTGCAAATATACCTGGCCTCAGCAAGCTCACTTTCATTCATATCGTTTAACATCTAAAGCTCATTTCCAAAATATGTCTTTCGTGAGGCCATCGGTAATAGCTCGCTAGGGTTTTCAATCCCTCTGTTAGCTGGGTATAATACCATCCAATCATTTCACTTTCTTTAGGATATCCTGCCAGCGAAATTTCTTTAGGTTCATATTTAAACTCTACGCGACCTTATTTCCATATTCGAACTAATCTTTTCGTTGCGAGAAATGTACCATGTGTTCAGCCAAGTGCATCAGACGAAGACAGCTACCTTCGACATCTGGAAGCAAACAAATAGTGCCATCGGTTTGCCGTTGTTGCTCCCCGTTGTCATTGGCGTAATTTGAACTACATTAACGGTTGGTTTGCTGCGTCTAGCCAAAGTTTGATGTACGAGTGTTCTGTCTAGATGGATGCATGAGATTCATCCTAACAGAAGCCTCAGACGAAAAGACGTACCTTAGGAAACGTCAATACACAAAATGAACGGTGAAACGTCGGAATAGTCCGAGCATAACCTTTTGAGAGTCAATATTGTTTTCAAAAATGGAGCGCTGCATTTCTCGGATAAAAACTAATTTGGTGAAATATAATAAAGTGAACGTTTTGCTAACTGAATGTTTTACCTTACTAGTCCAATAACAAAGATAATGTAAACTCAGTGTTCGCTTCGGCGAAATCTACTCATATAAATATACATAAAACAATATAACCCACCGTTGAGTAGTATAATTAAATTTCACCGCAATGCAAATCATAATATGCACACACTACACAGTGTCGTGTGTTCATACACTAGAAATCACTGGATGGAAATGTGTTTGGATATCATTCACCATCTAATACGTGTTTGATGAGTTTCAAATTATGTAGATTTACCAAATATATACATATATATATATCTTTTATGTAATTGGATCATACACAAACAATCCCTGCAGTGTTTGTCCCAATCCCGCTCCATTCTGAAGGAAAGAATCCATCACGAATGGGTATGCGCTTTGGCACTTAACAGATCAAAATGTTTAATAGTGTGGAAAGTTGCGAGATTTCATGCCGCTGTGTCAAACGCTTAAATGTCCATCGGGCATATCCGCGAAACACTTCGGATAAGATAAGTAATATAAAGCAATGCAAAACTGACTGAAATAGCACTTCAGTCTTCATTTTGAGCACACTTCCCAACTATATGGCAAAATAAAACTTTGCTTAATTTTAATAACAACAACAAATCACAATATCATTGGCAGTTGTGCCATTTTTCATCAAATCTCTATGAAATCACAGAAGGCACATCCGAATAGCCTACAACTGAGCAAACCTTTGTTATGGAAACAAAAAGGTCACACTAAATCCGCTCAATCTGTCGAGAGATATGCATATGCAAACAGTATTAGCGAAGGACGACAAGTGTTGACGGTCTGCAACCACATTAGTTTCGAAACCAAAATGCCCCGAGAGTTTTCAACGCTTGATGGACACAATTTGGTGAAGCTGATGGGTAGTGGTGAATAGGTTTGTTCACACCAACTAGTTTTAGTCGGTCGAGTTCTTGGTCAATTTCAAGCAATCATGATTTATTCAATGGGCGCCTATGTCAAGANGCAGCATGCTCATCGCACGCAAATACTGCACCGAGATCAGGAAATCGTTTTATGAACAGTAACGGTACTCCATCTAATTGAATTGTTAAATTAGTTTTACGTTTGCAAATATGTTGTGGAGATCGATTTGAACTTAGGAAAACCATTGTGTGATTGCGACAGAGATTCCGCTAATAGATAATGAGAATCATAGAAATTGTTTACAGTATGTCTATTTTTGAAACTGAATCACAATACTCCAGCTCGATGACATAAAATAACTTATATCTTCGACTATAATTAATCTCACTTTGAACTGAGTGTGACTTGTTCTTGCAATGATCCATCGCATTGGTAAAAGTTATCCAAATTGGAGAGTACCAGTGTTTACAAGAGTTAACGGGGATGTAAACATCGGGGCCATATGTTTCGAAAATCATATTTATAGTGTTTGTGGATTACTTCGTCATCAGTCGAATTTTAATGAATTTCAAGTACACCGACTACTATCATAAACGAGCCTCTTTATGCAATCTGTATGTGGAGTTGCGCGAAACAAACCCGATCTTTTCCAACACAGTGAGAACTATGTTCCAGTGTAATATGAAAAGAAAAGATGACTGAGGAAAGAAAGCATCGAACAGTTTTGGAAACACGAATTAGAAAGTGTTGAACCCGTAAAATTCAAATGCTCTTCAACTGCGGTAATCCGAATAGTATTGAATATCGGAATACTAGAACCCGTATTGCAACGCTCAGAACTGGATTGGCTCCAACTCAAATTGCGGACACCAATGAAATACATGAAAAATTGGTAGCAGCAAGTGCTTATTTCTATCGATGGAAATAGAGCATGGTTTATAGAAAGTAATAGGCCTTATCATTGGTTGGTGTTGTGTTTGGATTGGACGTACGAATGACACGAGCGACTCTTGCTTAACCCCACACGATAACGCGAAGAGAGAATACAGCTTGAGACAACAGTCAGTTTGTATTCTTTGATTAGCTATTGATACGCAAATATATAGAACAAATCGCGCATGCGAGTACCGCGTAGTGACTCACCAATCAAATTGCGTCCCTGACATATCGACTGATCGATAGGACAAACATTGGCTGACACATTTTGTGATCATCTAAACGGTTCAGCCCGTCTGAAGTGCTACGAGCGTGCGTGTAGCCTGACTTCGAGACCCTCGCGATCGGAAGGGGTGCTTAAATATCTGTCCTAACAGAAGAACCGTCATCCGATCATGTGACCGTTTGCGTAGACGGCACATATGTATCAACTCGGATGTAATGTTCCGCCTGGTGTACCATTGGCCGAGCTTCCTGAACTGTGATTGGATGACATGAAGCTGAATCTGGTCGTACTTGGAATGCGGTCACGTATGCCTGAATTACCACATCAACTTAACAACGACATTCTTTCCCTGTTGAGTAAATTCGACAATGTAGCGCGAAGCACTAGGGAGCGTAGTACAAAATCTTGAGGGTCACCAACCTAAAATAATCGTGATTACACACAGAAATTAACTCTGGAATAGAACAAATAGGTGGATAACGAAGTATGCATTTTTCATGATAGCATTGGGAACACGAGTCGGTGAGCGAATACATGTGTTCCGATGTTCCTAGTCTTTCCCTTACATATCATACAGTGAGAAAATGTCTTACATAATTAAAGCCATTGGCTGAATTTACTATTAATGATCGGGGCTCGCGTATGTGTTTGTGCCTGTAATATGGTTTAGCGTGTTAGTTCATGTGACACGTCATGTTCTCTCTTGGTTTTTACACCAGACCAAGACAACCGGAGAACCTGTATCAAATTTTATCGGGGAGAGGAGGGGTGGGGGGTAGGTTGGTGCCTAGTATGCGAATGATGATCTCCTCGACCATAGCTAATGTCCGAACTCGGGCCGCCCTCGGTAGGACGCAACAAAGATCACCGAAAGCTTCCTCTGGTTCGATCTTGTGCTCGGTGTGGACGACCCGGACGCACTTAAAACAATAAATTACTATGGTCAGGTTCGGCAGTTTGTCTTTCACTTGCACTGGCATCAACGGTGAAGTATAGAACACTGGTCTAAGTTTGGCTACGGGGAAAGTCGAGGTTACGACCGCTTTCATTGACTTTACCAGGCTTTGGATGTGAGCCTCCCTTGAATGGGATCCTTATGAATAGTCCTTTTTCTTAGATAGACGAATGGAGTTTTCCTACACCGGAGTGAGCTGAATATTCCTAGCGATGGTCTGTTCCGGATAACCATTGTCCTGCAGCGTTTTGCGGCTGATACACAAGGACGCTAAATTTCTCCAGACGCACTGTTAATGGTCAATCCTTATTTTTCGGGTACATTTTTTAGTTTCTTCGGGATGAGGCATCGTACGTGGGGTATTTCTTGGCAAAATAATTGTCCAATTCGTGAAGCAATAAATGCGCAATTAATGGCACATTCACACATTCACACACAAATTTATCGACCAACAGAACCTTATGATGGAAAGCAATCATTGGTTACAAAATGATTACACTCTTACAATCGTTACACGGTTCAGAATGGGACAAAAATCTGATCGATGTTGAGAATCCCAGTTGAACAAACTGTAACATGCCGTTCAGTGTCTACCGTAGACTAGTAAATCACCAATCTGGATCCCAATGGATGCTAATGTGATGGGCTCCGTGAGAGAGAAATTCTAATGTACTGCTGTCCTACGAGGGAGTGGAAGTAAGAAATGTGGAATGATGTTTAAAATCAGCTTGAGTTCTCTATGGTGTTGCATTAAGAGTTGACACAGCAATTCTGAGTTATCCTTTTGTGTTCCGTAAACATTCGTCGATAAATCCGGCGGTGGAAAACAAGCCAGCTGCATGGAACGTTTCACAAATCATGGTTACGGGCAGAAGTAATGGGCTCTCTTCCGAGGTCAGTTCACAAGATCATGTATGCCTACCAGTAGTTTCTTCCATCATTTCACATTTCATTTTATTCGTTATTTGTTTAACTTTTGTGATTTAATTTCAAATTGCCAGAAGCGGTTTCGAACCGCTACGTTGCAAATTGACATGAAGCAAGCATGGGCTCGGATCCCGTTGTTCAAATGCAAGATTAGTGCACCGAAATATGTTTACCTTTTCTGCTCAAGATATATTTTGCTCCAGAAAATGTAAGGGGCTTACATCAGTTATTCTTTTTGAGGATTCGAATTCAATATTCGAGCTCGCTTACACATTCAATCAGTTAGTACGTTTGTATGTAAACTCTGGTCTAAGTTTGGCCTGGCTTTTCAGGTGAACCCTTACTGACGAAGTTCACAATATGATTTCCACAAAGTTATTGGGCCTTTATAAATGATCCTCATAACAAGGTATTGGGAGCTACTAATGCTGAAGTTACATGGACGCAGAGGATCAAGTTTGATCAAACTACACGCTTTTCTTTGATTTTATCAACTCTAATCTTGTTGGGTGATTGGATATAACCAACATTTTGATCAGCAAACTGTACCATCTGGTTCGCTATCTCTCAACAACAGTGTGCTATACAAAATTCGCCAAATCGGCATCAACCAACATTTAGTAAACGAGTGTGATATTATTATCAGGGCGAGTAAGAAACATCTACTTTTGCTAATACCAGCCGTTTCAATTCGTATTCAATAGCAGTTCAAAATTTCCAATGGACACACGAATAGGTCCAATTGAAAAGGGGTGAGTATAACTTACAACCTGATGGTTAACTCGGTGCAACATTGTACCTCAATTAAGTCAAAATCGTAATTATCAATGAGAAATGCCGAAAAACTGGAAACCAGTAGAACGTATTTGTGAAAATAATTGATCAACTTTGGAATTCTGTCACTCAGCACTCAGCCTCTGTGTAGTGTAGACATAAAATATTATCGCTCACAGTTAGACTACTCACATTATTCGGAGTGCAAATTCACAAATTTTTTAGGTTATTTTTGTCGCTTTCAAACTTGAAATGTATCCTATATAATGTCAACTGAATCTAACCCATTGCATTCCGCTGAGTACACTATATTATAATTGGTACATTTGGTTATTGAGTGCGAATGATATTTTCCGTGCAGTATGATTTATCCTTACCGTTCATCCATCCTCTTCACTTTCCCGGTAGTTCAAATAATATTGAGAATGAATCGATTGAGCTCGATAGTCGTGCATGAAATGAACAAGACTATCCGTAAGAATGCCAACGTTTTTACATACCGAACATGTTTAGAGTAAAATAAATAAAATGCAAAATACGTCACCGGAGTTCAGTAGTAATAGGAAGTGTTCTGCCTTTAACCGCTCAGCTCATTTCAGAGTATGCAAAATGTCACTGCTTTCCATCCCGTTTAAAACATCTGTCGTTGTACCAATCTTGAGGGAAGTATGCAGCAAAATGTCATCGAATGTGCCACTGATTCTTTTCTCCGATGTAAAGTGGCGTCGTGGATGCCGTTTGTAACATGTTTCCCAGATCCTTCATGACTTCGTCAGTGTTCCTCATGTTGTGGAAAATAGCAGATCTTTATTAGGACAATCGTGGGTGGAATAGTTTACCCATCTGAACTTAGCACCTCACGAGACACCTTGTACAGTGTTATCTTCGTTTGTGTAATCATGAAGATATGTAGCTCATTATTATCATCAGCCGTCTCACCCGCTAAACTCTGAGGATCATACGCTTTGCGTTCGTAAATGATGTCAAACGGAAGTAATCCGTTGTTAGGCAGTGTCTTCCAGGGCACGTGTTAATTGAATTCAAATCAAGGCATGCAGTTCAATCATCCTGAAAATCATCATGCAAAACCAATAAACTAGGTTGAGCAGATTGATCTTTCGCTTTTCGTTGGAGTGCAAACCATACGAATTATTAACTACCCGGGTTCATTCTGGTTTGATAAAAACACTCACCAATATTCTTATTTAACTCACGGTTACTTATGAGTAGTGTGT
>UZAN01046967.1:15757-27693 GCA_900618425.1 Echinostoma caproni
TATCCTTCTTCTAGGGATTTCATCAGAGTAACAGAAATCTATGCATCATACCGAGTCGTAGCAATTGTGATTGCGTTCTTCGACCGAATGCTAGGAGGCATCTCCAGAAAACCTAACTGTCGAGTACACTGAGTTCATCTTTTACGTTGTAAGAATGGTCGTAGCTCATTAGGGACTTCACCAGACCATCCCAAATGTATAGAACTGCTGTTCCATGGTTAGAGATCGATAGGTGCTTTGTTATTCACTAAATATCTTTTATCTTTAATTGGAATAATGTCCAACCGTTGCTTGAGATTATTCAACTCGATTGAATCCATTCAGTTTTCTTTGATTGTTAATGAAAGGTAACTAAATACGGCAGCGGTTACATTAATAAACCTTGACATCCAGTGTACTTTTAGTTGCTTCATATAAGCACTTAGGATAAGTGCCTAGTTCAGGAATTTTGGGAAGTCCATCCCTTTGGATACCCTTTGTTCCACCTGGTAAATCTAGCAGGGATTCGTGTTCGGAGAATATCTTGGTGAACAGAAGCGGGAGCAGAACATTTCACGTCAAATTTGACGGATATTGTTTCTTCCTCTATTTGGAAGATATATGTTTCCACAGATTGTACTGTTCTTCATGCAAAAGCAAATTTTTTTAGAGTTTTCCTCCTTCGGGTGGCATAGCAGGACACCAAGTCCAGGTGGAGATACGTCACATTTTATGAATGTGGTTTTTTTTCGGTCGAAATATGTCGAAAGTAAAGATAATAATAATGGAAGATCATTGGCAGGGAAAAGCACTTTTTTACGAGTGGCCCCAATCCACGGTTTATCTTTAAGCAACAAAGCGTGGCACGGTTTGAGTGCTTTTCAAACATTAGTGAGAAATCAAAGTTAGCGAGCTTCCGTTATAAACAAATGTCTCTGACGGTTTCGCTAGTCATGAACGCGTATCAAATTCAACCAAGTTAAATTATATTTTGTCACACTATTGCGTAATTAGGGTTGTGGTCCGTGAACGTCTGAGAGATATTCTGTGAAGGCAGAGAACTGTCAGCTACCTCGTTCCAAATAAGAAGGCTTCTGTTTAAAACTGATCTTACTGCTATTTGTGCTGTTGAAAAAAGACTCACTTACTTCTTTAATACACGCCTAGGCGTGTTGAGTAACAGTCGGGGCGAACCGCATAGTCACGAGGATCTGCTTTTCTGTGGTGGAAACCGGCAACTTAAGCCCCGGGAGGTGGAATGGTAACCCNCATAAGGCTCCGATAGGTCAGGCGTTGTATGAGCCCAACGACAGCATAGCTGTCTACCACCACAGTTGTGTGGCAGTGGCGGAGTTAGAACCTCGGTTCAGCCGATATAAAGCTCTACAGTGACAGCGATTAAACCACTACGACACCCTAAGACATATCTCTATATGCATTTATATCACTAAGCAACACTACGTACAATATCATTGACAAACCCAGATACGCAGATCAACCACTGAGCTCACGCGACTTGATTGAAAAGCACGATCACGGATTAAAATCACGATGCGATCGATATTCAAAAGCACGCTGCAACATACATTCATCCGACCGATCTTGTTACCTGATTTCCGTTAGGTACTATACAATGAGCTTGCGATTTACCCCCTTATTGACACTGGCCCATGCTTAGATCAACTACCAGTTTTGCATATCACTTCAGTAAACTTTGAACTCCATTGGAATTTTAGTACTTTGTTGTCTGTTCTGCTTTATCTTACTGGATTAACAGTACACTCAGATTCAGATTTAATCAAACAAGCGCGTTAAAACTGTTGGGCAAATTTTGTGTTGTTATTTCCTTTCTGTTTGAGAAGGCTGAAAGTGGCACAAACCGAATGGTTTCGTCTGTGGTCTGCATCAGGCCGATGGAGTAAACGGTCGAACATCTGGACGCAACACAATCCCTAGTTTAAGGATTTGTACAGTTACTGCGATGGTTGTTGTTGTTTCTGACCTTGTGCCCTGGTAGACCAGTCTCACAACGGATTATTACACCTCATNGAGAAGCAATGAATGGATACGGAGCTGACCTCGCCACTTTCAGACTTCTCTGACAGAACAATGCGTGGCTTTTTGTTAGTGATGGTGCTGGTGGCATAGGCCCCATCAAACCCAGACATTTCCGTAGATTGCATGTAGCAGTGTTATGCACGCTTGAAGNGGAGAATTTCATGCTTGTTATGATAAACCAATTGAAACGAAAGAGTATTATTGAACAGTGTTCGCACGAGTTCATGTAACGGTTTAGCCATTTTTCCATAACATTTATTAAATTACCATCTAGCGACCAAACAGTCTTCTCGTACAATATAAACTGCTTTCCGCGGCGCATTGCCACTTCACGTGGGTGCAATGAACACAAAGAGGATATGTTCCATTTAGAAGCCGTACACCGCAATCAAGTGTATGCCACAACAAGCAGTTTTCAGCTTTTGGGATTCAAAAGGGAATGGCTTACAGCATCTGTACAGATATATTGAGACTTTAGTCAGTACTTTTCAGTGCAAAAACCGTCTATTCGTATCGATCGATGTGTAAAACAACTAATTCCTTTCATTCCTCCACATGTATTTCAATGCAATAAATTTCAGACCCCCCGGATGCAAAGCCATGTGGAGAGCCTCAGGAGAAGCATTTAGTATGTCTCAATTCTATCTATATGCTGAAGTTATTCATTGCTTTTCTCTCATACATACATGTGGGGAAAATTTCGTGGGATAAACAAAGTGATCTAATGCATAGAATGACGATGTGCCTCTGCACTTCCGATTCCGTGCGGCCCAGTTTTAATGTCTATTCCGAAAATCTCAGGTATTCTCATTGTTTAGTGAACCTTATATACCTCGGCAGTGTTATACGAAGAGTCCCTCAGCCCACTGATGGGAAGGTTATAGAGAAGCCGAGAAAGTACCAGTTATCAACGTAATTCTTGTTGTGGATGAGAATCTCAAAAGTGAATTGTTGCGGTTGATTGTGAATAGCGATCTTATTGATGCTTCGGTCAAATGAATCCATTGCCGCTGGTATGACTATGCATAGCTCCTTTTCAAGTGCACCGTTAACCGGGCAAATAGTTTGACATCAATATGCAGGGGGTGAAAACTAAAAACCAACCTTGCTACAAAGGAATCAGGCAGAGTTGAACTAATGCTTTGACTGCTTGCAACTGCAACATCGTGCACTGACTGCGCAAAACGGTTGCGCACGCTGACATACTGCACCGATGGTCCAGGTTCTCAGGGTTCATTTTATAAAAACGGTTTATGCTGTATCTTGAGAAGAATTGCACAAGTATACAAAACTACATTGTGCAGAGTAGGAACGAAGCAATAGGCAGTTTATCGGCCAGATGTGAAGAAGCAGTTTCTTCCTTTGTATTCAATTCTGCGCTCCATGACAGAACGATCGTCTGATGTTTCCACTTATATTGTCAAACGCGGTGCTAGAAGATCTGCGCGGGAACCACTTGTGGGTAGCAAAGATGGAGTCACAGATGTGGTGGATGTGACAACCGTTGGTGATATAACCCGGGAGAAGATGTCAATCGAGTGTCTAAGAGCTGTGAAGCATGAAATGAAGTCGAGAATTATGGACCCCATGGGATGGGGAGTCACCTCCTTCAGTAATGCTTACGCAATTATGTACTTCACATCCTAGTGGGTGCTGGGGGATGGTATTCAGTGATTACTATACGGAGTGACTGATGGTGTTCCTGCTGAGTGTACCAATCGAACAGATAGGAGTCCTATTTAAAAGCCCTAATCGAGAGGGAATTCCATAGTTGTTGGTAACAAATAACGTATGATATTTCTGTGCTATGAGGATGAAGTTTTAGTTAGATAGTATATCTTATCTTCACTCCGGAGTGATCCTTTTCGAACGGCGCGGTTGCGAATTTCGTGATGACAGTGTTTGGTTTCTTCTGCTTGCACGTAAACAGTGGCGGACTGGGAGAACGATTTGAACAATTTCTTATTGCACCACAGGATCGTCAAGCATTCTATCACTAAAGAGAGTCCCACAATACTGTTCAAACCTCGGGTTTTGCGATCTTTATGTGGTATGTAGACTCAGGTGATGTGATTTGTTTCCTGGGCAATGACACCCAATCAGTATGTAGTAAATTGAACCTGCCGACGCCGAGATCACTGATAGGACGGATGTGGTGGTTCCGAGTACTACAGTTGTGCACAATGACAGCTATTGACCCCCTGAAGAGCATAAGTTCGTAGAATTATAGAGAACAACCATTTGAATTAACGATTGCATTCCTAAGAACGTTCAAGTTAGGTTTATACGGCTAAGCGCACCCATTTCCACTCATTATGCAGGAAACTCATAGGCATATCAACTAAATGAGCAACAGTCCAAGCTTTTCATTAAGATTTGGTAATCGGTTATGAAATCAAACAGAGTTAACACAAAAACGTGCTATCATAAACCGACGACTCATACAAGAATTAGAAAGATTCTCCATTTATAACCGTAGTCATCATATGTACAGCTCAATCTCTGCGTTAAATCAACGAATAGGGATTCAACTCTAAACTCCCTACGCATATTATATGCATATAAATATATATAATCATACTGCACATCAGTGAATCAGTGAATAGATGTATCTTTTCAAAGGCAATCCTATTTATCATCTTCCATTAGGCTCCGTGAGGCTTCTAACGGAAACCGGGGCTGATTCTATGGAACCTATTTAGGTATTCCTACATATTCATTGTATGCTCTCCCCTGATATTATTAGTTGTCAGACATCCATTTTAATACGCTAGAAACATTCTTAAAACTAAGTACCAGATAAGAGGTGACCGATGAAGAACGTGATCGACTCTCCGTTTTGATACGAAACATCGATTGATATCCGACCAAAGTTTTAGTCTCTCAATAATTTTATGCATACTGTTAGTTTACGAATTTCTTGAATATTAAAGGTCATCAAACACACTGAATTATCTCAGTAATCGTAGATATCAAAAAATTTCCAAATATTATTTTCATTTTTTCAATCCATTAATGCACCTCTTTGGCAGTAAATCACGTGATGAGATGTGCAGATCGGATTTTATGTGCTCTTGTGCATCTAACAACAGACAACCGTCTCATTTTTTGTTCACTCAAATGTTTCGCACACTTTTGTTTATGTCTGTGCTTTTGTTTTATGAATAGTTTAAATTTCGGGTAATAATATCTCGGACTGCGTTTGTCATGCTCTCCGATCGTACCAGTCAAATCTCTTGTTCATCCATTGCTCAACCCAATTCTGTTTCAGTACGCTCGTTTGAGTTGCTCCGCACCCGGCTGATGGTTTGTATTCTGATCGTGTCGGGATTTACGGGTAAGGTTTTTGAGAGCTGGTTGCATACAGAAATATGAAAATAGACGTAATCGGATAGAAAACAATGGTTACCCAATGAATTTGTCCTATACGGAGTAAATAAAGCTTGAACTGAAAAACTCGTTCAACCTATTTGGGTCACATCAGTATTGCGAATCCGACGACAGCAATTCAGCTTTGGACCCTAGACCTCACAAGTAGTGTCTTCAATACTTTGGAAAAAAGAGGATTGACCGGAGACGGACTCTCACGAGTACCGGGGTAGAAAGAAACCAAAACCTCTATGGTTGAGTCATTATTTGTGTCGTTTTTTGAGTCGGTAAACTAGGGATATCAGTAAAATACGCAATTAAATTGGAAGAGACAGAGGAACAAATTGAGAGCACTGAGGTTCTGTCAGTTTGTTTACTTCTTTATTAATCATTGCACTCAATTCATCATGAATAATATCGATTTTGAAGCCACGTGCTAGGTCCAAAGATGAAATGAAATCAATCGATTAAGGAGACAAATTAATCGTTCTGGAAACAACTTTGTGTGTTGAACAACAGACTGTGTAAACTCCATAGTCACGAAGCACTCTTCTTCTCTCATGGGCTCTGCAACCTCAGCCCGAGGCAAACCACACAAAGTTCCGCTAAGGTAACCGTGGTATGCATCAGTTTTACAGCAAGTAATGTATTTTAGTGTTTAATAGAATCTCCTTTGCTAGTCATGGTCACAACAATTCTGCATGGCATACTAACGACAAGTGATGATTTATAATCTTCAACAGTTTGTTCTCAACCAATTTGTTGCAAGTGCCATTGACATTTTTCAGCTGTTCTCTCTGTTCATTTAATCTGTACAACAATCCTTCCATTTATCAATTTTGACTTAAATCTTACTTTATCGCTCCCGTGATATCATTGCCTTGTGTTTCATGCCAATGATGACGAGTCATCATCTTTTTGATAGCTACCGACGGTTTAAGATGCCTTCATCGTTCGAAATGAATTTATTCACAAAAGAGCTGTTCAAAACTCGTGTTTATTTACGTTTTGCTGGAACGATACTGTTACCGAGTAGCCACTAACGAGATATTATTTATAACCGCCCACTCGCCAAAAAGACCGACTACCACCGAGGAGATCATGAGCAGTACTAGTTTCGTTACATCGTTTTTCGCCCTAAAAACGTATTGGACTGTCAATATTTAAGTGGCTAAATGTTGAATTTCTAAATACCTATGGTCTGACAACCAGCCTGCTACTTTACACCCTGATATGAATTGAGATGTTACAGATATTGAATGTCAGATTCATATTTGTTGGTCAACAGCGTCGATCCATGAAAATAAAGTGATTTAATTGTTACCCGGGTAAGGTATAATATTAATAAGGCTAAATAATAAGCATTGTGTTTTTACTTTATAAAATCAACTCTCTTGCATTCAAAACAGAACATGTTCTATCTGTTGAGTCATATCTATTGCAGTGTTGTAACCAGAAAAAGCTCATCAATTTGAACAAAAATTGGCTATTCTCGTGTTTGTGGAATCTGAATCACCCAACTAAATTTGCTGTAATCAACGCGAATCACGTACTTCTCCTGTGAACACCGTTTCAGGTCTCATCGCTACATTCCATTTGGTCCTCTTGTCCACCTGCATTGGACACACGCTCGCGTTTAAAGAGAACGCCAAGGCTTATATCGGATTGGCTGGAGTGTTTATTGGTTCAGGAGAAGTTGTGGGTAAGATGAAGCTATGTTAATTGTCAGACAACCAATTTCATTGCTTTATTCTCACTTCATTGATTAAGAAACAGGATGGGTTTCCTCGTCGGTGCTTTTGTCAGTGTTGGCTACCGCTAATCATATCAGACTCCTCCTGTTCCTTTAACCCATGGGACATCAATCTGTATTTAAGTAGTTAGTTCAACCTAACAGCATCTACCGGATAGGTAGAACCGAAATCTCTGTTTTATTTGGCGATATTTAGTATATACACACTATATCAGATCCACCAACGAGCTGCCTTAGATAGAACCCTCGAAAATTTCAGTTTAGATCTATTATGTGTCGCAGAAACACGCATATAAATGGGTACCTCAATCATCACTCTGCATTCTTCAGTTTCAGCCTCTTCCTCAGTCCTCATTCTCCAAGTGTCAAGCGATCTGGCATCTGAAGTGCGCGATGTTGATGTTGTTGGGATTTTACTAGACACCAAGGCTGGGTGCTGGCTTCTTGATTAGATTACAGTCTGTTACCGATTGTGTACTGTACGTCTCATTGGTACAGTACAACTCAAAAGCTACAATGAAATGTAGCGTCGTGTCTAATTCATTGTAGTTGTGTATACACTGACTGATTGAAATGCGCATGGAATAATGAATGAACTCTAAATAGTCCTTTCTCAAGGACTCCAAATTTATCATTCATCGGACATTGTGGTATTCGCTGGTGAGCTTAATGCTCATGTGGGATCGCTGGACTAACCACGAAAGTTCTGAGGTGGCCCACAGGCAATCCTAGCCATTAAGACGGACCATGGTGATCACCTACTTCAACTCTGTGCAAACCACGGATCACGCACCAAATTCTCCCCGAAGAACCTAATACCTTTCCGCAATAATGCAATCCAATTGACCAAATTGCAATCTACTACTGAAGTTTGGGATCCGTTCAGGATGGCCGCTCTCATTGGTCAACGTCCGCAGTGCAATATAAGCAAAGGTTACAAATTAGCCTTCGAAGAGGAGCCATCTCATCGGCTCTCAGTTCAACCATCAGCAAAGGAAAACAATGAACAATGGACGTTAATCAAAGAAGGTATTCAGATATCGATTGAACCAGCTTTGGATTCTGGTACACAATCAAATAGTAAACGACGGGTATACTTGACCTCGGTTTCCATGCAGGATATTAGTAGAACCAGACACCAAATTGGACACATTGCATTGATCCCTTAAACGTCAACTCATCGATAGCCTGAGGAAGTGACGGCAAGAAGTGGTGAGTGGAAAATGTAGAGAGATGGAGAACGCTAAGATCGTTCTTAACAGTAGCAATCCTTTCTGTTTGATCAGTAACTTAAGTAGCAAAATCTACGTAGTTAATTCGTCCGATGACACGTTGATTTAATTTTAGCAACGACGTTCTGAGTGGTAGGGTAGAACAGTTTAAGGCTCAGTTCATCTGATCGCAATCGACACTAAACCTACCAATTTTTGCTTGAGCTGGGCAAATTGCATCAATTGATATCTATTTTCTCTCTAAGCTGAGGTTGTCCCAGGAAATGAGTTAGCTCAAAATGTATAAAGCACCCAGCTGGAATGAACTGTCTCTGTCGGCTTTTACCGATAGACGGTCAAACGTTGTCAGACAGTTGATGAAAGTTCTGAACTCAATATGGGATGTAGAATAGGTTCCAACTAGATGATGTAAATCGATCACTTTGCCGGTGTCTTTCAGCTCCTAGCTAGCATCACACTTCGTCGAGGTTTTACCGCATTTGGACTATGCATGCGTGAGAATTAGGCCGGTTTTGAACCTGTTCGAGGTTCTTCCAATCACAATTTCACACTTCGCCAAATTCCGGAATTTCCAAATTCGTTTCGTCAACCCGTCAGTTCCATCCTCAAGGATCTGAAAATTATTTTCAATCAAGTGGAGCACTGGAAGCTCTGGGGCTGACCTTCCTTGAAGAAAGCACTCGTGAAAATTATTTAAATATTACGATACGTGTATGCTGACTGCCAAAGTCGAATCCGAGCTTGCGGCTTCCTCTCTTTCAAGTTCCCCACCGCCCTTTTGCTTCTTTCCACAGCAACGTTTCAAGGGATGTGATTCTAGGTTCCTTTTCGTCCTCTTCGGAGGATAGTGACATCAATGAACAGGGAGGGGACAGCTTACGAGGCCTCACGACGGTATTGTACCGGTAAGCAATGATTCTGGTGAGCTTCCAGATTTTTGGGGTGGTTTCCGTGCTGATACAGCCATGCGTCTTGCACCTCCAAGGTGTAACATGTCACTAACATACTGAGTTGCTCAACGCATAGCCTCACTATAACTGGCACGACTGAGTGTCGTAGTCGGTGGCATGGGTACAGCTAATCGATATCCTTGCAACCTTAATAAGCATGGAGTCTCCGTTTTCACCCTGACACTGCTCTCGGCATCTCCAGTTTCCATAAACTCCTTCAAGCAAATGACCAACCAAAAGTCAGCAACCAAAAGTGTATTATGGTCTTTCAAACTGAAACTGAGACTGTTGCGTCCCGTGACATTGGTCTGTTTCAAGCAAAATACAGAGGGTCTAGCAAGCTTGGTTTTCATAGATGTATGACTAACTAGATCAGTACATCACAAATTATAAATATCACTATTTAAGAATAAACTTATCTTCAAGTCCCGTGGCCGTTTTAAGTTATTTTACATAGTTACAAGGAATTTTCATGTCACGCTTTTGAAACTTCATTATTTTCTGCCTCACTCTTGACCTATCTTGTCATCTCATAAATAACTGTGCCAGCAAACATTTCAAGCGCACTCAAATTCTATTCCGTGTCATCAAAAGACGAAACTGTGACCTCAAAACGTGTCAGCAGATGAGCACAGAGGATTTCTTCGACACATCTTTCTGTATTTTCCCGTTCCATCTCTTTTCTTCTATTGTGAGCCCCTTTGATGGTAATCGTTATATTCGTTAAAATTTTTGCTTTTCTATTTGCTTGATTTGACTTCTTGTTGATCGAACTTTCGCCTAACTTGTGACACATTCTTGATGCAAAAAAGACTGAGCCTGTATACTCAGAACACAAGACTCAACATACACGCTATCTACAGTAATCACGACTGACGCTAACCAACTAAATCATATTTACATTGAAGCCATTCTTGCAAGCAAGATCCGTTCAGAGATGTCATTGGTTACGAAGGAGCTTTTTTGTACATGGATGAACCGCTATCTGAACATGAAAGATAGAAAGCAACAACTTTCTCCTAGAAAATATTCCCTCTTTCAATTACGTGAAAAAAGATAATCGACCACAACTCCTTCACAACTGTCGCATTTGGTAAAATAAATTCAACGGTTCAGGTGAACAATTTACAAACTGAATACAGTTTTCCTCCTGTGTAGTGAAAAGTTCTTTCACTCTGGTAATTAATCCTGACGTGTTTCAGCGGCCCAGTCCGTGAACATGATCTTCATTTCTGTGCAATAATGTGATTGATGTCTTTATTGTTTTCCATACCTACTTCAATGGGTTCTCTTCATAACCGTCTGACGAACGTCTGCAAACAGTTTATATCCCTCTTACTGGTTGTCAAGATGAGCCTAACCTTCCCCTGAGAATTCTCGCAGTTTGCATTTCAAATGGATTGGGTTCAGTCTCCACCATAAGAACCTGCAGGTATTTTTTTGAAGGCCCTGGAGAACGGCAACCTGGTTCGTATAACCTATATATTGGCTTTCTTGTTGCCTCGTTTCCGGTCAAATAACTAGAATGTGGTGAACCCCATATTTACCGAACGTTTCTCCCGTTTTTCAACCCGCGTTTGGCTGACAGTACCACTAAAAAACCTGCACTGTTTGCAACTGTTTTTTTAAACTGGAATCGTTGGGGAGATATTTCGGTTATACTTTTAGCGAGTCACAACTGGTTGACACTCATGTCATCTTTGATCCTGGTCCTGTGCACCAATCGGGTTTTCTGTCATAAATCGGTTTCTGTGGCTTAACCTAAGCTGGAGCCACGTATATGAACCATTCCGAAGTAAATTATTATCATCATTTTTATGGTTTATACGTGTTTACGGTGTTTCGATGTTTTTGAAGTCCTTAAATTTTCCTTTTGCACTTCGAAGTATAAAAAATGGTAATAGATATCCCTCAATTCTTATCGTGTGCGTCTGCGAATTTTCACAACTTCGGTAATCCGAAGCTGTTGATAGCTACTATAAAGGAAAGAACCTGTTTTACTTCTTGCTTCCAAAGTTTCACGTTTCGTGCGACTTATTGTTTCAAGAACTGTATTTGACTATTGACAGTTTCCGTAATAATGACATTCATAGTAGCGCATTATCGTCAATTCACCTAGCCAGGCATAGCACTTTCGGACCAGAATTTTCCCGTCATGAGAGACCACCAGTATTTTATATCCAACGTCTATCTACAGATTATGTTGCACTTATTATTGCAGATCGAAGTGTACCTAGCCAGTCATTCCATCAACTCACATAGGAGATATCCAGGAACATCGCCCGGTGTCTGTACGAATTTCCTTTACAGTAGAAATTAGTCCTTTAACCGAAAACGCTTTCATCGAGACAGCGTGTCTACGCGTAAAACGTGTACCTAATCGTGCGTACCGGAACAAAAAGCCTGCGGAATATGAGTACTGGCGGTGCAATGAGTCCGTGACCTGAACTGCTTTCAGTCTCAGTTTAATGGAAGCATAACTTCATCTCAACCTTTCGTAACTTTTCTTATTGTTCGCGTGTACCATATATCCCCGAAGTCCGTAGAAACACTGTATGTTTGGAATATCCGCCAAACATTTATAGAATCGAGCCT
>UZAN01046969.1:17270-27681 GCA_900618425.1 Echinostoma caproni
TTACTGGATTGGTGGAAATCAGAGGAATTGAGAGAACGCTGTAATGTGATTGGTTCAACCGTTTGATCAGAGCTCTGTACAGTCTACGCAAGAAAATCAAGACCACTCGCGCTGTGCATTAACACGAAGCTCGATTTCTTTGACAACTGGTGCCACAAGCCATCCCGATTTGCTACGACTCGGTGCACTCACAATATCATCCGTTGTCTGCGTCTTCTGTTATTTATACAAGTTTATATCATTCTCTCTTGTCCCGTAAAAAGCCCATTTTCCCAGTTTGATGGTGGGATCTGATAAGTTCTCTCTGTCTCTCGTCCATCTCGTTCTCCGGCGGGCAATCCCCCCAGATGTCGGACTTCTATCTTTCGATCTTCTTTTTTCCCGAGGACTGCGAAATTGTGGAACACTCTTCCCATTTCGGTGCTTCCCAGCTCTTATAACCTTACCCTTTTCAAAAGCAGAATTAACAAATTGGTTCTCACTTGAATGTTCCCCCACATACCTCCCCCTTACAGTATATCACTGATTGTAAGGGTTTACCCCTTTCGCTGTAAATCACTTCGTTTGTAATAGGAAATATCATGAGACGGTGAAAAACCAAAATCCAGGACATGAACGGGATAAGTGAACTACTAACCGTTCACTGAGAGTTGTCTAAAACATTGATTTCAAACAAACCAAGCGAGATGCGTACGAAGCACACCCACAAATTTATGGTTGTTGTGGTAATCACCGGCGCGTTGGGGGTATCCAGGTGAACTGAGTGCCTTGAGCTTTTTCCTCTCCAAAAGGTGTATACTCCGATATACTGCACCCCACATTGGCTTGCAGTTTTCATACTTCGCCTCGTTACCTTGCGAGTTAGTTTTCGGCTCCCTGAGTATTTCGACTTCTTCGGCTTGGAAAACCTGACGCTATTGTATTCATATGACAAAACAATAATCTATTTATGTGTTAACAAGACTGCTGTACGGCTAATTGTTTATGAGTCTAAACTCAGGTGTGAAATATCATCATGATGATCTGGAATGAATGCGCATTTTACTCGTAAATCATTTGGTTCCGTTTCGGCAGTTCATAACGTTCGTGCAACCGGTTTTTCAGAAGACGGTTGGAAATAATCAGAGGTGATCAAGAGCATGACAGTGGTAACCAGATCAAAATAAAACCCGCAGGCCTGATGCATCGGTGATCTCAACTTATCAGTAAGATGTCGAGGGCAAGGGATAGCAAGCCGTTGACTTCGTTCTCAAATGTCACCGCTATATTTATGTCAATCATGCACGGATACTTGGCAAAGCATGACACCAAAGTTGGAGGTTTTTCGACCACCGCAGTTTTTCCTCGTCACAGTATGCACATGTGAATGGCTTATAGCAAAAAAGAAATTTTTAGAACATATGCAACGTTTGTTTCAGTGTAAAAATTTGGTGAGAATTGTGCAAGCGGTTCAGTGCTACTAATCGATTATCACAGTGCACATTTGAATTGATTTGGTTTTCCACCATATTTGCACATTGCTACAAGTACGCCTTTGAGATCTATGTCTAACAATTGAGTGGTCAGAGTGAGCGAGTCGCCTGACCAGCGCATAGGGTTTCTGACAAAGAGAAGGGATACGGCCTTGACATGTATTAAGAGAACAACTTGATGGTCCCCACCACAAACTCTATTCCCTTCTCTTGGATTTGGGTTAGGAAAGATGGTCTTCCAAATGGGTGCTTAAGACTTTAGGGCACGACATACTTCGCGGCTGCTCACACCGACGAAGGGGTTTTTCTTTGGGAACCGTAACTGGAGCCTTTGACTCAAAAGTCTGACCCACAAGGCAGTGGGGCGTAAATCCAACGCGGGAGCGTAAACGAAACACCCGTGTGGGAGCTTCTAGAGACCTGTCACGCAAGGCCTCCGGTTTTCGGTTCTGTGTTGTTCGCTGGTGCGTTGATTATCGGTCCGCTTTTCGGGATCGGCCCTTAGCCTCATGCACCCAATGAGAGAAGCGGAACGTGTACGGGACAGCACCTTATTGGCTGGGGACTGCCCAGCTTGGGCGGGCGATAGCTGTCCAATGAAGTGCGAAGACTTCTCCCGCCGTCGAAAGGAAGCCCCAGGTACCCCGCTCTTACGTCCATCAGGCGGATGTTTTTCGACCGGTAAACTGTCCCTCATCGTGTTTATTTGCTGGAGTGACCTCTTCAGGGTCGGGTGTGGATAGACGAAGGAAGCCAGGAGGTGCCCAAGCAGCTGGCCTTGTGAGACTGAGCTTTGTCTGGCCTCTACCGGTTGACCTTTTAGGCATGATTGGATCTGCGGCTGAGGAGCCATCTTGTATAGATTTGAAGAATCACTAGTTATAGAATACCGTCACGCATATTAAATGTTTTTTTCCGCTGGTGCATTTCACTTTCTCACAAAATGTTTCATCTTTAATGTCTAGTATGAGTATATTTTCAATGTTTCCTCCATTTCCCTACACGGTTGAACTGGATTTGACGACGTTCTTGGCGTTTATTTAGTCTGCCTTCTCTGTGCTGACTGAGCCAATTTTCTTTCCCGTATACCTAGGCATCTGGTATTTATATAGATTTAATTGGTCTGCAATTTGCAGTTAACCAGTTTCATTGTGTGGTGGTTATGAATAACTAATGACTCTTTGTTTGTATTTATTTATCTGACCAATCTATTTCATTGCATTCATATGGTCCGAAATCCCGAGAGGTTGTTTTAGTGATTTTAGTGATGGAGAGAAAGTTGTGTTGACTATCCGCAATAGTCTCACCCTTTAGTACCAGTTTGTGCGACATTTCAAAGGGATTAATTCCTTTTCCACTCGCTGTTTTTGCTCAGTTTTTGCTTTTGTCTGCAGTGCTTCATTCAGGCCACATTGTCGAATTTGTTGTGCGAATGGACTCAGTCACGTGTGCTTGACCTGATAAACATATTCTTTCGTGTATGTGCTACAAGAATGTAAATGCTATGGGGTTCAGAGATGACCTACTCTGCCAATATGTTCTGTTTGTACTTTTGAGGGCGAGAAAGAGAGTTTCCTTAGAGCTGCCTACTATCGATGCGCTGACTGTCGTCAATAGTTGTGTATATATGCTTTTCTGTGTAATAAAGACGATCCTCATTTCCTTCACTGCTTCCATGTAAAGGTTTTGTGGTTTGAACTGCGCGTGACATTCACTCAATGGAGCGCGAACGCGCGCGCACAGCTATGCTGATTTAGATGTATATGGGTTGAGGTAAGTGTGTGAATCCGCACGAACACAAAGTAGCTGCGATCCGAGATTTGATCAATATGCGATCACAAATTGATCGTATTTGATGCATCCGAGCAGGTTCGTTTACGATCAATTCAGCCCCAGATGTGGTAGTGTCACGTGGCTTCCTTGTCTGGTCTCACTATCTGCGCCAATGCTGAGATGCGGACCTCTTGCATATGTCCATTGGTTTTTCTTATCGAGCGTACTGTGTTCAGTATTTGTCTGGAAAGGTGATCACGTGAATAACAGTGGGTCGTCGTCGGCTTTTGAAATAATTCGTTATTTAACAAGGAAGAAATAACCGGTTTTCATGGGACAATGAAAGTTTCTAATAATTTTTATTATTAACTAATACCGAGTAGCTTTTATTGATTTCATTTTTCTTTGGTGCTTATATTTCAGTTAATACAAACACAGCTATGTTGTTTTTAAAATCACTTAGAATGTGTCATCAGAGGAATCATCTCCGGTGCTGCGTTACTAACTCATCTAACATCTTGTTCACGGGAATGCGGGTCAGATAGGGCAGTTGCGATGAGCCGTTGAACATGACACTGCATTACGGACATTCGACCCAACTTGGCTACTGTGATGGAGTTTTGGGAAATCAGGGTCAAGGGGACGATTGCGGTCAGTGAATAGTTTGCAAGCCTGCGTCTGAATATTGCTCAACTTGTTGAATAAAGTATCCATAAGGATAAATTGAACAAAACCAATGATTGCCGTGGCGCAACGTGGGATAGAAAATCGTTGTTCGAGTGAGTTTGCTATTGGTAATAGTAAATTGTTCTGATAGATTGGAACCGAGTTCCTCCGACATGTACGGGGGAAATCGATGCATCATGCAAATGTTTGATATCCAATATTTGATTGTAAACCTATCTTGAGAGAGTTAATCCACGCTTAACAAAGCATCAGCTGATTAATAGCTTTTGGAATCACGATCTGTTGTTGAATACCAAGTAATTACAAAGGGTAGATTGTGATAGAAAAACGTGTATGCGAAAACCGTCGTGTATAGTCGTCCTTAGTAACCCTTGGGTATTTGATGGAGTTCGCTCCGGTTATGAGCTCAGGATAAATAACTGTTAGTCCCATCACTTGTTTTCACTCACTGATAAGTAATTATTCAACCGTTTTAAATAGCAATCATTTCAACCATCGGTGGACTTGAGATCCGGGAACTTAACTGAATCCAGAGCAACAATAAAGGAAAACAATATAAAACACCTTTAGCGAGATGTAGCAGCTACTTAACATCATCTAAACGTTAGTTGTCTATTTTGAACTGCAATAGGAGGGAATCATTAGGAACACAGATTTCCACACCTGAATGGGTTGCCATAAATTTCTCAGTCTGTGTGAATCCGGATGATTTAATAGCTATTAGGCAAAAGTACTCCTGGCTCAGTTGCGTGATGCTGATTGCAAATCACGATGCAGGTTACTTAATGCTTGGAAAAATGCCTAGGGAGGGGGGGGGACTTGAGTTTTTACTCAATGGTTTCTATAAAGTAAAGCTTACCAATTTTTTCACAGCTCCTACAGAGGAATTCTCTGGAGCCCGCACTAAAGTTTTGGAACAGCTAGAAAGTTGCGCTTTTAGAGGTAGATCAACCAATTAAAGTCATGAGTGTTATCCATTTGGGTTCAATGACTGATCGAATGAGTTGCTTTTGTTACTATATGGCGTGTCTAGTTCGAGGCACTTCATCAGCTAACTTATAAGGTTATACTATCCTAAACCAGAAGGTACTCGAAATTCAGGAACTCACGCCTATCACAGGAGAATTTCTCTCGTTGTCAACACTGATCTCTGTGTTCTACTCTGTTGTAGCTGGACGTGATTAACTATGGTAGGTAGCGTGGGCGGTGATTGAGCTATGTAGTTATGAGGACATACGCTTCCGCCCCCAAAAAACGATAACGTTAACTCTGGAAGTAGAGATGCATGAGACTCCATTGGAGTTTCACTGAACAATAGCGAGGCTGCATACTACCGTAGTCAGGTGGCCTTGAATCCCGCAGCACAGCAGTGATTGACTCAATGGTTATCACCACCCAACACTGAACCAGGTTTCTTAGATTGAATGTGTGCTGTGCTAACCTGGTAACGTTTTGATTACTCATTCGTTATTTTGAAAATTCAGTTTAACTGCATGCTCTTCTTGCCACAAGTTTATCGAGTTCGTAATGCAGTCCAAAATTTCTGTCTCGTGAAAAATTGTACAAAGGTCATCGACACCGTACATAAAATCGCCTATCGTGCGCTTTTCATCACACATCCTATTAAGCGTTTCAACAAACGTGTAGACATACCCACGCGTGAACAGCTTGAGTGAACTATTTGCGAAAAATTCTGCTTGATTGATGGTTTCTGCGTGTATGCGTGACGTCGATAAGTAAATGACTCCATGAAATATGTACATTCTCTACAGGTAACCACAAGTAAACAACTCATTCAGGAAATGATTATGTTCTGTGTGCAGATCATGTGTTATTTGACTGCATGCGATTTGATAGTTTGGTTCACACCTACGGTTCTGACTGACAAACATGGATGAAAAGAAAACACGATTTATGCATCATCTCCTTTCTTTGTGATCCACACTCACCCCGTTCTGTCTTCTTTCCTGTCCCTCTTCCCATCTCCGTAAATTTCGCTCACGCCCTCGCTCGATCGCTCGCTCGCTTACACCTGGTTCTATCATAGCTTGTCTTTCACTCCTCCTGATTCGGTGCGTTTTCACTGATCACCATGTCTTGTTTTTTTGCACTGTTCTTTTTCACTCGATTTGAATTTCTATTATTGTTTGGTTTAGAACTGGAATCGTGTTTGTGCAGTTTGGAGGGCAGTGTTGTTTTGTCTGGTCGTACACTCTCGATACCCTCTCCTGTAACTGGATTCGTCCACGTGCGGAACTGAATCTGATTACGGGTTGGACATCGTGTTTACTGCATTATAAAGCACGATACATAATAACCAAGAGCATAATTTATTTTGTCACTTTCTTACATTGAAAATTTTAATTGAAGTATTTACTGAAAGGTTATTTTTTCAGTTTGTACAGTCATCAACTTTGTATATACGAGTGGAGGTTTTTGTCTGTGGGTTACCCATTCGGTCGAAAAATGAGAAAAAACAGTAAGAAAAAGAAGTAAACTGCTGACAGAGGTAGCCAGGTAATCTTAGGTAATGCTTCTAGATCCTATCTGTTGGGAAAGTGAGTAGCTCCACAAGCGCCCGTGTTTACCAAACTCAACCATATTACCCGATGTCGCTAGCCCTTCAGTTTGACTGTTCAGGGAATCCCTAACCAGCATCTTGGCGTCTTGAACGTGAGCAGATCGTTGGATTAATCTATTCGGTGTACGCCTTCTATACGTAAGTTCAAGGTTCCACAATCATAAAGCGGAACTAACCGCACCGGTACACTATATGTGACCTAGCAACTCCAGTGAAACGTCATCTCGACGATGAAGGTGTTTCAGTTCTCCGTATGCTGCTCGAACCGTAGCAATGTGTGCGGTTATCACCTCTCTTTATTTTTTATATTCACGAAACTGCGTCGGTCTGAGAATCAATCGATTATAATTTCTGACAGTCAAGCATCAGATCCTGAGTCAACGATACCCAGTCGTGCAGCATTACTTTGTACTTCGGAAGTGCTCGGCGCAAACCACGTTGAGTAACGGAATATGCTAGTGTATTAAGTGCACCTTGAGCCTTTCCGATATGTTTTAAAATACCGATGATGTTCTCACCTTGCCCTAGCTCGCACTGCTTTTCTCCGTCTGTTCATTCAATGTCAACATTTAGGAGGCCACTTAGTGCTTTCTCCAGAATTTCGTCTAGGACAGCGCTGAACAGATGGGAGGAAATAGAATCTCCTTGAACACTGCTTGTGGTTGTGATCAAGCTACTTCTCTCACTGTAGATTCTTACTCGACCAGGAGTATGCAAGTACGATGACGTTAGGAATGCACCCCTCCCCCCCAAAAACTTCTGGGATCATTCACGGTCCTTCCTGAGGCTATTCGTGGACTGGTGGTACAGATACCACCTACTCTTTTAATCCGGCGGGTCGGGACTTTTCGTTTTTCCTCCGAGGTTACTAATTTTCGTAGAATCAGATGCTTCGGATGGCATTGCGATAAACACGCCTCACTAACAGTTCTCAAAGGTTATCAATCGGGTTGAGATCAGGACTGCAAGCTGGCCAGATCAACGCGTGGATTTCGTATGAAAGTAACAATGTCCTTATAACACGATGTGTATTACGGCACAAAGAAAATGCTGACATGTGTTCATATAGCTTCTTGCAATTCGATTTCTGTCCAGGATTCTCAAACGATTGAAAACCCGTTGCTGGAAACGCACTTTAGTCCATAATCGATCGTCCATTGATATCACTTTGATAGTAATGTAAATTACCTGATTCGCTCAGACTGAATTTTTTCTCATCACGAAATACAACTCTCGTATTGGTTCGTCCAAAAGACGTGGATTTCACCTTATAGTAATCGATTTGACGCGTACTCATAGAAACAAACTGCTTCACCTTGTACTCCATTAAGGCTGTGTTGGACTGTGTACTGCACACTTCTTGTTGATACTGCAATTCAAAGCTCCATATTCACATCTCTGCCTTTGTTCTACTGTTCACCCCAATGGGCAGCCAAAGTCAGCAACCAAAACCGGCGCACAAAAGTGTATATTGAATGGTTGTACAAACTGAAACTGAATTTATTTCTCCGACACTAAGTATTCCATTGGATCCGAATCGGATAATGTAACTCTCTCCTTCCGGTCATAACGGTTGAGCGTCCACGTTTTATGGTAGACTTTCAAGAGCTGGCGGTCATTCGTTAACGAATGCCCACCATATCCGACACTCTTGTAAGCTGTATGTTCTCTAGGTCAACAGGCAACTCTCGGAATATTGGTATGTTCGCTTCCTCTGTTTTTGACTGTTTACCGCCTTGTGACATTGTAACCAAAGCAGAAACCACATGCTGGCATTTCTCCTCTGCCTTCATGTAAATTGAAGGTGTCAGATACCTGCAGATAGGATAAACAAAGTAACCCGTCACATATTGTCACCTAATTAGCTTAGACCACTCATCATGAAATCCCAGAGGAGGACGCCGGGACTGAAGAGGCGTCATATATATATATATATAAATATATATATATATATATATTACGCAAGCTTTACAGTGAAATACCTCACCGTAACTTGTTCGTTGTTGCTGCTTCGTGCGGAAGAAAATTACATAGAGACCAACAGATGACGGGAAGACGGTACACGGTGATGAATTACTCGATTGCATTCATGGATTGGTGCATCTTGTTTCGTCGTATCACTAATTAAGTTGTATTCTCCAAACTCAGCATTTATTTATCTGGTTTTGGTTTGAAACAAACGAATGATAATTCACTGCAGTAATTATTATCTTATGATGCAGTGATCTTGTGTGACCGTCGCCTAGAGTTTACTAAACATGAGGTGGTACTTGTAATGCGATGGAGTCTGGTGTTGATGGGAAGTTTAATGAGTGAGCCAAAGCAGCCGCGGTGATCAGCATAGGCACGTGGGGCATATGATTTATTGATCCTTCAACACATCTGATGTAATATTGACCATATGTGTGATTCAGGTGGCTCGTTTCCATTCAATGTTTGCATTTTATGTTCGTTTCGAAAGAATTTCTGAATTACATATGGTGATATTATGGTGAAATTCGCATCGAGAGTACAGCTATAAAAATGGCTTGAGTACGTGATACGCAGAACTACTGAATAACGGCATCCTCGAAGCGGGTTGAATGCCTCTGTAAAATTCGATGTAGTTACTCTTGTACCACCTATTACACTGACTGGTTTTCGTACCACAAACGATTATTGTAATGAGCACAGTCACAAGAGATATAAGGAAGGGGTTTCGGGTAAAACTTCCATTTGTTTCTGCCGACGTGTGTTTATGCTTACTCGGTCTGCAAGGCCTTAGGTTATTTGACTGCTTTCAAATAAAAAAAATTGACAGCTGCCAGTGAAGTTCGCTACACTGTATTTCGCTGCACGATGATGAAATATCGCTGACATTGGCGATAATTTGAATGGTTCATTTTTGCAGGTTTCCTGTCTTTCTGTGCTTTTTGGTCATATGCGCTAATATAATGGGTAGTGTTTACAAGTCTGTGTAATTCTCGTCATAGTTTACCAATGTAGTCGAATAATCCTTGGATGCATATGATATGGCTGTTGCCGAACCATCCATACCGATATACATCTTCCGGTCTCTCTTCTTCTCGACCATGCCCACGACTTGATTTCTTAGGTCGTTACTGAGCCGACTGATTCCGTCCCCGAAATGAATCAAGTGCCTCCTGCATCCACAGACATTCCAGTACCCCATCCCCGGACCAGTAAAGACTCAACTCGTTCCGGTTAGTTGGAGGAATGTATTTCTTCTTTTGTCTTTATTTTCCGATGCCAAATCTACTCCTTTGGTTTGCATTTATTACGCCTATGGGAGAAGCATTCGAATTAAGGTTGTTTATTCTTTTTCACAGTCATTGTGTGTTTATGGTCGAAAGATACATGAATCTCTCACAAGGATATAAGTTACCAACAGATGGTGAAACTTGGTTTGGTGTATGAACTACATAAAACGGGTTCCAGGTTCGATCTGTAATTGTGGGTACTCAGTGCGGTTGGAATAACGTTTAACTCACACAAAAGTGCTCTAGTGGGACTCGTCCTTTAATGATGTCTTGTCTTGTTTCTTTTCGGTTTCCGATCTGCGACCATCTAGATACACTTACTCCTATTTGTCCTGAACACAATACGAACAGTCACAAACAGAAACATTCTAGCAAATGAATCCTTGGTTTCGGTAAACGTCAAGTTACCTCAACTTTGGCCGGCAGAGGGATCAAATTTAAGTTAAAAGGGCAAAAGAAAGGCGTGCCGGCTCTTCACTCCTTAGGTCAAATCGCGAAGACTGAACAACAGTAATTATGATCGTATTTGAAAGAGACAGAGAAAACTAATCAGATCCCACCATCAAACTGGGAAAATTGGCTTTTTACGGGACAAGAGAGAATGATATAAACTTGTATAAATAACAGAAGACGCAGAC
>UZAN01046971.1:2806-18250 GCA_900618425.1 Echinostoma caproni
CACTCACTGTGAACGAGACGAGCCAGAGAACAGTTGTAATTACTGTTGTTGTTGTTGTTGTTGTTATCACTTTTCTTTACAACTGTCTGGCTCAGTTCGATCAGGATTATCCTGATTGTATTTTGTTTGAATCTATGCTTCATCATCATGTGTATGTGATAATCAAATTTGAAATCAAAAGAAGATAGTGAATATTAGTTATTACTAATACTATGCGTGAAAGCCGTCGTGGACAGCGAAATGGGCAACGTCAGGGAAGAAGTGGTGGACGAAGTCTAAGCTGTTCTCTATTTGCCTGTTTCCCTTCTCCCAAACCCGTTTCAATTGTACACCGGACGCGATCTTTACCGCCGCGGGCGGATGTGTCATCCACATCACATGATACCTATCGATCACGTTCAAATGAACGTACGCGTACGGACGGATACAAATTTCATCGAATCAAAACTATCACCTGGCCCATACGTGATCACGTGAACGACCGATCTGAACCGATTCCTGTTTCCGAACCTAATGGTACAACCAATGGGAACGGGGCTCACACGAATGCAAATGCAAATGCGGTCTCGGCTGCGATCCCCGAAATTTCCGTGTCTGCTACGAACACCATACCCAATGCACGTCACCATCATGACTCGCACGATCGACGCTCCAAACGTGCCGGGCATCATAAATCATCGAAATCGTCCCGACAACACGAAACTACTTCAAACCAATCTGAACAGCAATCCGATGTCGGCCAGAGTTTTCTTCGTGCGGCACGAGCCGGAAATTTGAACAAAGTTACAGAATTGTTGAATTCCGGAGTGGACATTGATACAACCAATGCGGTAAGTGCATTTAGTATTGAATAAACACGTCCGATTTGCTTTAATTTCCGCGTTGAAAGTAAATCCGCGCAACAGAGCGAATGCAATGAAAAAGAAGGAAACGGATGATTTGAAGGACTCGAACTGGAACAATCATCAATCATTAACGGTTGAATGTCTGACAAAATGAATGAAATGATGGAAAAATTAAAATTAAAATTTCGATAGTCGATAAAACTGAAAAAAAACAGAAAACAATGATAATTCCTCCTTTCGGTTTCCTTTCCACGCTAATTCGCATCCAATTCATCACTGTTTACCAAATCAATCTAGCCACAGGAATATCGGGGCAGAGAGCACGGTATTAGGGGGAGGGGTGGGGCGTGGCGGAAGTGACTAGTGGGTTGTATCTAACGGAACCGTTGGTAAATTGTGATCAATTGCTGAAAGTACATTGTTACGCTCGACTGGTTAGCGTGAATAAAAGTGCAAATATGTGCAGTTTTATCTTTCTGAACAAAAAACGGGTAGGCGGAGAACGTCATGAAGAAGCTTTAATTTTAATAACATCACAGATTTGAACATAATTTGACAAAATATGTAACTAAAGAAGATTAACCACTTAATGGTACAGATGAAGCCACGTGTCGATAGTTGTTTGATTTCGGTCTCATTGATTAAAAGTGTTTGAATAGTTTGTGAGTAAAATTGAGCTGATCTATAACTTTGGCGTGTTCTCTGTCCACTCAAGTATCAAGTGATATCTGAAAACCATCATTATGGAGTTCTTCAACCAGAGGGTAAAATTGGAGTTTCGTTTTTGGGCCTAAATCTTTGAGTTGAAGACTGACCATTGTACGGGAATATCCAGAACGTTTGACATCAGTGCAACGTTTGGGGGATGGGTAATGTGACGCTGGTGGCGATTAAGCTGTAGTAGCTAGGCAAATATAAACTAATCTATTGTCCGGGTTCGGAGCCCAGTGAAAATCAGCGGAACTGCATGCACTACTGATGGGTCCTGACTAGGAAGAAATTGCTTCACATTATCACTAAGATTTCTCAGCGGTGTTGCCCCCGCCCGGGGAGGAGGGATTACATGAACTGCCTACTCTTAGTCAAAGATACAACTGGTTTCTGTGCTCCAATCGCATCGCCGTCACTTATATTTCCTATTTCCCATGGCAACCCTTTAACTAACAGCTTCCTAATGGTAAAAGCCTGTTTATGCAATTGTTAACTGGATAAAGAAATAAACTACACTCGTTTTAATGATAAAAACTGATATTTCAGGTGAGTAATGGAGGATTTGATTCAATTTCAAAGGGTAGAATGCTTGCCCATTGGGTCCCGGGTTCGATGCCCAGTTGGGTCAGTGAATTCGCACTGTTAATGAGCCTCAAAAAGGTCGAAACGGCTGTCCAGTGCTTCCTAGATTTTCATTTCACGCTAAATTTGCCATATAAACGACGAATTTACCCTTTGAAACGGCTGATATGTTGGTACAAGGGTATACGGAAAACTGTCCTGGCTGGGCTAGGGGTTGCTTAGACGTTCGTCAAGCTGATAACGGAAGCTGCACCAGGTTTCTTTTTTCATCTTCTATCGCTAAGACGATGAATATATTCTCGAGGTAATTTCTATGCCCAAAGTCAACCATGTGTTGTAAGACTGCACTCATGGTGGTATGGGATGTACCTAGGCAAGAGAAGGTTGAGTATCGTTTATATGTTGGTGTCTAGTAGCGAGTTCGGAATATCAAATAATACCCGTGCGACTAGGCTTACGTGTTAGGTGTGACTGAGGCCAACTCGGTGACTTGTCCGTAATCTGTCGAATACTGGGTGAATTTATCCAAGGTATAATTCTAAAAGAGACAGCATAATACTGAGCTTCCTAAATCTTTGATCTAGGATCTCCCGTCACCTTTGCTATCATGATCAAAACAGAATGATCGTTTGTATTGTTTTGCATAGTATGAGCTCTGCAGTATGCCTCAATACATCTTAACGGGTCTACACACACAAACACGTCAAATCAGATATTCATTTAGACGTGTCCTTTGCACACACAAAGTAGTATTCACACCTATTTCACGTGGTTCCTACAGGTATACCTGAAAAGATTGATCAAGATGAATTCAAATTGAACGTAGCGTCCAAACGATGTATCTGAGGATCATTACAGCGACTCACATATACTTGTGACTTATTACTATATCCTCCAAAAGCCTCAGTATGGTCGGAAGTGGGTGTTTTTGTTTGTAGTTGGTCGCCCTTCCCTTGCACCTCACGGAATGCCCCCAGAAGACCAAGCGTTTCAAATAGCATCTACTGAGAAAGCTCTACTCACTAACTTCACTTGGTGGAGGTGTTTCCCCACCAAACTGAGATGACGAAAAGCCAATATCCAGGGCCATAACCGAGTTGACAAACCACTGGAAGTTCACCGAGGGGAGTTGGCCGAAAACCCTGATTCCAAATCGACCAATAGGAGGCGTACGAACCACACGCACATCCTCCCGGTTGTGGTAGTGGTAGTGGTAGTGGTTATCCGCTCATTTGGGCATCGAGGTGTACCGGTCACCTGGCTCGTCTGATCCCATCCAAAGGGCGCCTGCTCCAATGAACTGGACACCGGCCCCCAATGGATCGCGGTTTACCCACACTGCCCCGCTGCCTTCCGGGTTAGGCTTTGGCTAGCCGAAGACTCCGGCAGTGGATTCCTCAAGAAACTTCACCTGTGTTGGCCTGGGCAACGTGGTAGTATTCCGCCTACATGTAAATCACGGAACGTTTTACCTTTTATAAAGATTATTGAGGCGTGATTTGTTAGGCACACAGTCTTGACTCACACGTGTGAGAAATACAATACAGTACAATATCCTCAGTGGTCAGTCATAGCTCTAATCAAGTTGTGGATGGTCTGAACTTGGTTCCATTTATGGCGGATAACTGTCTTCAATTCTTAACACTTTAGATATGCGTAAAGTCGTCAATAATAAACTCAAATACTTGTAAGGGATTCCCAAATCATGTATTTGGGCTGGCCAATGGACCATGGTCATGATGTTCCGGTGGAGCAAGCACATTCTAGTCCGGTAAACTCTATGTATGGGGAACTCGTGTTTCCAAGTCGGCTTTACGGAATCGCCGAGAGAGAACAAGCTTGTTCAAGGTTTCTATTCAAGGTTCAGCCTTTTGATTTCTTCGGGAATGGCTAACGAAGATCTCCTATCAGCAATAATCGTACCTCAGGTCATGACAGAGACCCCACGCCCATAGGTTCGACAAATGAAGGCTAACAGCTCGATCAATGATAAAACAGTATGCTATTCATGGTATTCACTAGAGCCTCTTCTATTGTAAGTTTGTAGCAGCTACTGTTGGCGCTGCACACTCGCACCCAATTGTTATGATCACGGTCACTTAGGCGCACTTCTTATTAGCAGTTGAGAGACGTACTTGGCCGCGATCGGAGATCTTCCGTGGAGTCCCAAGTTTATAACAAGGTTATACCAATGCAATCTTTCGACTACTGTAGCCCAGACCTTTGGAGGCGAGTGTTTTCCCTTAATCCAGATCCGATAATGTTAAACCGCGTGCCATCCTGTCATTTTTCCTCATTTTCTGTTGTAAGTTGTGAGAGGAAACGGAATGAGTTGATCATGACGCATGCTTTCGGATCCTTTTTGAGTTGCGCGCATTCCCAATTGATAGATCGACTCCCTTATGCACCGTGTGGATATCTGGCGTGCATTACTTTTAATAGTCTCGAACTAGCGTGCAGTTTCTTCCTCTTTGAGACCACGCTCAATACACAGTTCCATCAGTTCTACGCGGTCCTCAATGGTAACATTCATATTGCCAGACTCTGCTGCTTCCGTGGTGCTGTTCACTTCGATTGAGAAACAGGAAACATGGCTGCTGCCTGTCAATTCCTTTGTCCTCTAAATCCTGCCACCCCAAGCGGTCAACTCATTAAATGATATCAAACCAGTGAGTTTTCGTGATCAGTGTGGTTTTCATATTCGGTTGAGTGAACAGCTCACGAGTCGACAACACCCATATGAGCAGTCTCGTTTGATTTTGACGACGGAATGATTGCTGTCGATTCCGTAGTGAGAATACGAGAGATTATCTCTTGGCTGATCCACAAACTGTGAATCATTGATAGTGCACTGCCTGTCTCCCTCCGTCCTCCAATTCTCAGTCACTGTCCACGAGGAACCGAAAAACTACGGAAATCCAAAGGCACACTAGCTGAATCCATTCGATGCCCGGCCTTACCGTCATGTCTCCCTTCTGATTATGACATTCTTATTGTACAGCAGTCGCAACCAAAGCAGGCTCACCAATCCTACACCGTAGGTGATATCTGAGAGAACCAAACGGATCGTCGACCCGATCTCGTCAGACACGACTGGAATGAGTTAGTGTACTGTCACAGTTTGCTCGACTGGTCCCGGCCAATCCGTCACATGTCACATGTGTGCAAAATACTTTCGATCAGCTGATTGATTAAGCGATCTTCAGGCCTCCATTCTCACACATATTGTACAACTTACTTGGCCAACTACGTAATGACAGCACTTGGACCGAGTTTATTAGCATTTCACATCTCCAAGAGCATAGCTTCTACGATGCATCTGTTTAGCAGCCAGATGTAAAATCCGTTTGGTTTCCGTTAGCGGTAGTCAGTTGCATCCATGCATCAAACTTGTTCAATCTGCGGGGTTTGGTTACCCAGAGATTACGGGAAGGTCGGGTGAAGTTAATAGCACTTCGTGTAGTATATTCCTTTTGGATCTTATTATTACACCTCAATACACACAGATGACAAGCAAACGTTCATCAATTTCAGGGACGAAGTAACTGTGTTCACAGGCATACTGAACCGGAGGAGGTTTATTCACGACTTCCCCCTTGCTATTGTGGTCCGAACTGAATCTGCCGTTTTGTGTGAACATCATTGCGGATGTGACGCCGCATTTGTCCACTGTACGAATTCATACAAATTGAAAGAGGGTTAAGGTTCGAATAGTTTTGTTTGAGCATGGCTGAGCACCATACACACTATGATGGAAACCATCCCAGTTACTGAAACAGAGGAGGTTACACATATTGATGAATGGTCTTTCGTGAGAATTCATTACTTGTGCTGAACAAACTGCTATTCCATTTCGTACACCGTGTGTTGTTCTATGCAGCTTGCGTTACTTAAACTAGATCGCTAGGATAAAATTGAATGTAACGGACACGAGTGTGATCAGCATGACTTTGGCGAATGGTTCATCTACCCTCAAGTTTAACAGACCCATTCTCCGATATCCTGATGCATCGGTTCACCTTCTCATGCAATGATCAGTGGCACCGAATTACGCTTGGCCGTGTTTTCTTCTCACGTTTAGCAATCACAATAAGAAACGGTAACTGGCTGAGGTTCTTATTTGAATGCGAGGCGCGCAAACGCACTATCAAGTGACGGAGGCCGAAAATTTAAATTTTAAAATTTGTTACACACTCGCGTTTACAACTCAAACCGCGTGCTAGTTATTTAATCAAATCGGAAAATGGCTGCGATTCAAACTTCTACTAGTTTCACACTGCTTCATTTATACAACCGACATGCAAATGACTGCTTTTTGTTGTTGCTGCTGTTGTATGCCTCTGCTCTCACACATCGCTCCAGGCGATTTGTCAGAGATTGAGGTTCAAATCAACAGTGCGCACTACTTTGTATACCATGAAAATATTTTCAATTTTATGCTTGTCCGCCAATGATGCGTACTTAATTTATGTTCATAACCTATGTTACTCCAAACGACTAACCACAAATGACAGTTAAATAACCAGTCGATTAAAAAGTAATTCCAATAGTTTATAGGGCTGAATTTGTTACGAACACTTCATTCGTTTTAAATAATGCGGAATGACTGCAGCTCGGGTTTCGGATGTTGGTTTTGGTGTGTGCTCCGAGCTGTAAGTGTTGTTCGCAGACGTTTCGTGGCCAGGCTAAGAAAAATCATCAGTACAATCGATCAACTGTTGAGCTGGATGGGATCTTTAATAATACAGAATGGTCGGAGAATGATTTGCACAGCCATCAGCGATGCGCACAATCAATTGACCACATATAACCGGGTTATCAATAGGGAAAAGCAGTTTCGTTCAAGTGTGATGGACAACGAATTAATAGAACAGTTAGAAAAAGCAATATCATTAGGAAATAACTGTATGAGGCAAGTCACAAGAGAACGGCTCCAGAGGAAATCGGATAGAATAATCCCGAAGAATAAGGAACCGAAATCACAGCACTAGACAAACATTTATCCACACGCCGAACAGTCAGTACTAGTTCGACGATCGAACTTAAACCATGCTGATACTAATGCAAAAAACATTTCCAGCTCGGAGGACACATCAACACCAATAGCTGGTTCGTTTTGAGCAGTTAACATCTTCTCACACTGCTTCGTTATATTCGTATAGCTGTTTTAGTTTGTATTCATAGAAATCATCCATCATGCACAATTAGTGAATTTAATGGGATTCAAATACAGCTTATTGATTTGACTCGCTCGTTTGAATTGCTTTACAAGTCAACGTGCACAGCCTATTGATTTAAATGACTTTACACTGGTAGACGACATGCTGGCGTCGCGAAACGAAAACGCAATAGACATTTTGAATTGTATGCTCCCGGAAAAAGACAATAAATTCTAGTACCGGATTTTGACCTTTCAATTTCTTCATATAATTATTCAATCTGCTTTACTCGCTTAATGCATTACCAACACAAAATGTGATCTCATATAGTGCCAGTGAATGGAAAGGCTAATTCTACTTTTTAAGTTGCAGTTTTTGGAAAAATTATAGAGGTTTTGATCATATTCATTCATACAGAAATTGGGGTGTCTCAGTGGGACTCGAACCCACACAGGGAAATTACCTAGCCTAGCAACACAGAGGTGTATGAGGTTGAACCACACTGACTCCTGATCCCTTTCGAGCTGGACTATTCAAGTTTCTGAGGGATAAGCTTTGTTCTCATGCGATGGAAATGTTTGTAATAACCGACAAAGAGCACTGGACAACTGTTTCGTCCTGTTTGACACTCGTCTGTAGTGCGTATTTTTTGTGTCCCAGTCAGGATTCAAACTGCGAGCCTTCGGGTTGGGATTTCAAACCCTTACCCCTGAGTTACCAGGTCGGTGATTCGAGTCCTGACAGGGACACAAAAGTATGCACCGCTGACGAGTCCTAAACATGACGAAATAGCTGTCTAGTGCTCGTTGTCGGTTACCACAAACATTTCCATCGCATTTGAGTGCAATTAATTCGTGGAGCATCAATTCTCTCCCAAGGAGTGAAACCCACATCATCAAGAGTGCCTGGTGTCTCTGAACAAACAAATCAGTTCAGTTCAGTTTGAACAACGATTAACCATGCACTTTCGTGCGCCGGTTTTGGTTGTTGTCTTTTGGCTGCCCATTTGGATGAAGAATAGGAGAAGAAAGGAAAGTGGAAAGTGGAGTCGAAAAGAAAATGGAGAAGTTCAGTGGTCTAAGGTTGCAAAGAAACTGATGAGATGCACCAAAGCCACTGTTTACGACACCCAGCCATATCGCTCAGTGTCTCTAACCATCGGTTACGATCATGACACCCATTTGGAACCTACGAATGGGCTCCTACAAGTTAGCTACTCTAAAAAACTTTATTTTCCTTTAATCAAAACTTAAGTGACATCTCATCAATTCAATTACTTGTGGAATGGCTGTTTACAATTTGGCTCCTCTGTGTGCATTGCAGCCACAGCAAAAGATTAGATTTACTCGCCACATAGTGGAGCAGATATTAAAACTTGACTGGAACAACTGATTTGGTCAGTTTGTAGCTTCCGCGTCAGATCAGATATTTGAAACCAGAATGAAATCCAGACCCATACTGTACTCGTTTAATCTGCGAAACTAAATTACTTTGGTATCTTGGTATCAGAGAACTTGGGCAAAATTATCGGAAACAAAGAATCAATTGTTTTGTGGAAACTTATTTATAACTTTTCAGACGGCCCACAGAAAAATAATAATCAATCACGTTCTGGTCAAATACAAAGGATTTTGCGGTTGGAAATCCAAAACAAATATACTTGTTTTTTTTTCCAAGTAATTCGTAAATGACTTGGGGCTAAACTTGCATGTACCGCATTCGATAAATACCACAGCAGTTGGCACAAATCGCCGTAATGCTGTTGCGCAGAGATCAATTTATTGATTTCTCCCTCTCTCTCTCTCTAGCTGGCCGGTCCGGAGTTTCAGCCAGGGCCGTAATGACAAAATGCCAACACCCAAAATAACCTACCGGTTGATCTGTGTGTGTGCGTGTTGCAGGGGGTGTGTGGTCAGGATTCTATGCGCATCGCTAACGTGAATGTTTGAACACTGTGCGATTCAAATTTGAACGTAGTCACCTCATCTGTCGTCTACTGGGTCCGAAAAATGAAACAAAAGATAAACACACACAGAACTAAATTAAAGTGTTTCGAGAGGGGACCACAGTGAGAAGTATGGTGTGTACCAAGGAGATCACATAGAAGATGATGAGGCAGCAGATTGCATTAGCCCAACTGTCTCCAATTACGCTCAGTTGATAAATTTTAAACTCACCGCATGAGCTCAATTATGTGGCTTCTCCGACAAATTTGAAAGTTGTATTATACTTATTACTCGATGGAAAGAATCATGGAAGGCAGAATCATGTCATACATGAACCGCAATAGAAACAACAGATTTTTGAAAAACTTGGTCACAACATCAGCATTTGGTCACTTCATTTTACTGCTGGATATGTATACATATCAGGATTAGTATGAAAATTAAGAATAGCTTTTAGCTGGAATTTTAAAAAAATACTCTTTACTACTTATCGATAAATGTTGCCGAACTGTTCAACGTGTCACAGCGTGCATATAGCTGAAAGTTCACTAATCGATAATAGATCGACTTCGGTCGACAACAGCATTTCAACGTACTAATAATAAAATTCAAAATACGTGAAAAATCGTATGTGCTATTGATTAATTGGTTATTGACTGCTATGAATCAACTACTGAATAATGTCTGTTTTCTAGTTTGAAGACTTTAGGTTTTTGAGTGAATGGTCCTTGACCTACACGGATATCGCTGTGTCGTGTCCGACTGTGAATCGCTGTACATTGAACGAGATTGAAATCAATAACATAACGTCGACTTCTACTACACTATTACTGGTCACTAGAACACTTTCAATAGTTTCTTGTGTTTGAACTCACATTTATTGCTACAGTGATTTTTTCACGTCGAGACCAAACTGAGAATTGAATCACTACAACTCGTGTATCACCTTCCCAACAAGCTCGGAGCGTAAAATGACATAGGTGTTGAGTTCGGGTGATGTACAGTCTTCATGACCCCGGGGTTTGTTTATGAAGACGGGGGTAGAAAAACCGACGGCGCACACACTCCGTCTGATCCCCGTGTGGGTAGCGAGAACCGAATAAAACCTAGTAGGGGGGTCATGACCTCGGGCTGTCTGCTCGTTGAATTAACTTACATGTTAAAACCGTTTAACATATCACTGTCTCGCGGGGGGTGGGGGGAGGGGGCGGTTTTGCTTCAAACACGCACATGTGCATGTGTATGTGCAACACCTGTTCGTCAAAAAGCGCAACAACAAAAAACATTCATATGTGCAAACTAGTTCTCTTTCACTGTCAAATGGTAAATTCGGTTAGGGAAAAACAATTGCTTCAGTGCACACATCTAAGTGAATTCAATTGGGCGTTTGTGTATTGGTAAATATGAAATTTAAACAATCTCCAATGATCGATTTTTCACCTTTTAAAAATAGCGGATATCGACCAATTCTCTTTCAAACAGCCTCCGCGCTGAACATATAGGCATCTGTACAATGAAATAGATTAAGTTAAATCGAAAATTTGGTACCAGATGAGAATGCAATATCAATAGTGTGATCCATAGTTTACAACGTGGTGATGTGTGGTTCGGTAATAGGAGAATAGTTCTTTGTGTACAGATAAGAAACTAGTAAAGTGCAGACATGAGTAGGGTGTTCCATTTGTAAAAAGAATTAAAAAAAGAAAATCTTTTTACTTCCTTTTTTCTATTTATTAATTATACAAATGTACAGTCCACTTTCAGGAAGGGGGCTGCGGTCATACAAAGGCTGCCTGGGGAAAATACAGATATGGGGAAGAAGGGCGGTGGTGGAGTGATTTGAACCCGGGACACCTAGGTCACTAGTTGATGACGTAACCACTTGGCCACCACCGCCCATAAACATTTCGCTTGGTCGTCCTAGATCGAGACTGGGTTAAACGAGGTAGTCAGTAAGTAGATCATCTTCACTTCTGTTATCGGAAGGGGAAGGAAATTGTGAATGAACGTGTTGTGTCCTCTTTTGTCCGTTGAAGCGTCACCTGCGGCACTGCCTGATGACCAATTAGTCTAATTAAGTATACCCAAAATTTGAATGCTGCTCACGCTCTAGCAGAGTGGTTGATAATTCGTTTTCGTCCACTTATGTGTGTGTATGAGTGAGCACATGAAGCAAACCTATCAATCGATAAAACAATCAACCTCATCGTCACAGATCCCTTGTTTATCACGAGAAGAAGGAGCATAAACTTCTAGTGAGTTTTATTAAATGTCTATGTGGAGCTCAGAGTATTCTAGCCCGTGAGACATTGCACAAAAAAGTAATGATAAAGACAAGATTGTATATGGATGTCAATTGAAGCAAGATTCCGAAGCCGAATTATACAAATTGTACAAACTTTGAACAATGATCTTTGCAAATGTTATGATCCGATCAATATTCAGAAAGGAGGCCGCGACCAGTGAAAAGCTTCGAACCAGACCGAGGTTCAAACAGTCCCGTCACGTGATAATGGGCTGCTCGATAAATTCAATTTTAAACTATTCTGAACCAAATTAGGATGTCCTGTGGATTATCTATCTAACCAGTCACTCGACGCAACCATCCTTGCATTTTCTCCCTGGTCGTTTACTCAATCGAATTCGTACGATTTTCACTTTTTGACGCAGCGCTAAAGTTCGGTTTGTTTAGTTCCCACAGGTTGGCCATGAAAAATTCTCTGGTTCGAAACAAACTAAGTGTCGTCCTCAGTCAGGTCGCCACTGTGAGAGAGGTCAGACTTTTTACTCCCCTAAAGTCAATCAGCCCTGCCCCAAAATGAACGAGTTCAATGGAATTCCGCGTGTTATCCGTAAATCAATCAGCGCACTACCGAATAGTTGTGTGTGTTAGGCATTTACTGATGGGGGCGAGCCAGGCCGGAGCCGAGTTGAAAACAGAAAGGGAATGCAAGTCATGTGCGTTCGTTCCCCGGGTGCATGATGGAACCTACTATATCGATCGAAATAGCTATTCGAATGTGGATAGGTAGCACACACACACATACGCACACATTACTGCTATGTGAAATTAAAAAGTACATCCCAGTGGATCTGCTCCACTTCCTTCACCCTTTCCGGGATGCGAGTATGCGGCGGTACATTCCCAAATCTGGTTTGTGCAATCAGTTGCCCCGTGTGCTACTTGTATGTTCCTTCCCGTACGAGCCACATCTGATTAATTAATCTCATTTGAACTGCTGGTCCCCCATCCCCTAATTTTTGGGTTGTTAGTACGTTCCCCCTGTTGAGAACGGTGTGGTTGAGTTCACGATCAGGACAAGTACATAGCTCACTCAACACCTGTACAAAAAGTGGGTGGCCTTAATGCTATTTCTTGCCTCAGTGCATCGTTTTTTCCAATCAAATGTTGGTACCTTTAGGGAACCCGTGTCTGATTGAATCGGGTAGTGATAGAGAAGTTAAAATGATCACAAAATGCAATTAGCTTTAATAATGGAGATAGTGTGTAGGAGGAGGGCATTAGGTGATCTGACGAGGTTTCATCATGTCAAGCGTATGCTCCAGTAGTGCACAGGATCACAGAGCTTGTAATGGTCCTAACCCAATAGGGTTTTGAGTCACGCACGTTGTCACCAGGCTGTCCAAGGGGCGAGGGCGCCGATGGTAACTAAAATAAGCGTTTATTTTGGTCCCCAAAGTGCAGCATCCGAACTCTGCCGTCACCGGAGTTAACTATCGTCCACGAGGACGACCCTATTAGGTCTTCGAAGTCTCCACGACCGAGGTTACTAACCATCATAAGAGTAAACAATAGGTTCTGGTGACAACGAGGTTCATCCCCTTCCTGTTCACACTATCATCATCATCGTACATCGAGAAACAGTGAAGCGGACTTCACTGATCGCTGCTCAGCTCACAATGTTAATAAATCAAGTGATAAAGCACAAGATGGAGAGGGATTAGGCCTAATAGGAGGGAGGCAATGAAAAAGAACCTCTATGGTCAACACACAAAGTACACAATTGAACTCTGCATACATACAGTTTCGAGAACTCTGATCTGATAATAAACGACAACAAGAACAACATTCCTGTCGGTTCTCCTCCACATCCTTCAGTGTCTCCGACCAGCCAGTTGCAGAGTCTTTTGGACCCCAACCTGGAAGACAGGAGACACCTTTTTTACTTAGTCGCTCTGTGCATTTGTTCAAGCCTCGTTTCCAAGTCACCTGCTGTCCTCCACGTGGTTTCTTCCAACCTGAAGCCGCGACTACGAATAAGCCGCGGTGCGGTAGACGATGGCTGGGCATACGTAATACGTGTCCCAACCAGCGAAGCCGACAAATCTGAATTCGATGGGACAACAAATTCTCCATCGAATCATTACCAAATGCGCGACGCCTTACCACAGAGTTGTTTACACGCTGGCTTCATCCAACACGCGCCAAAATAGTTTAACATCGACAATTGAACAATTCCAGACGACGAATATCTTCCATGCGCAAATTTAGTGTATCGCAACCGTAAATCAGAACTGACCGCACGCTGGCGCAGCATACACGACCTTTCAGTTTCAGCGAAACATCACGTCTGCACCAAAGGTGTTCAAGTCCTACGTAAGCTGCTCGAGCCTTGGAAATTACTTCATTGACTACGCTACCGCCGTTTGTCTCGCAGGGGAAACATTCCACTACAGCTAGTTATTGGGCTGTTCATCACACAACCAACAATATAATAAAGATGAATGAGCTGATTCACTGGTTCACATAGCAACTGGTCCACAATCGATCAATACTTGTCGCGGACCAAACGCAAATTGCAATGATTGTTTTCGAACTATTCTGAAAAGAGAACAATGAAATGCTAAGGAACTGATCTAAAAGGGAACGTACTTTCGTTGTATTAGCTTCGCTCAGCTACGTCTCTGCAACCATTTGCTTTAAGCCTGATATTGAGGAGGTCGTGAGAAGATGAGGAGTGTGATGAAAGTTGTCTGGATGAGGAACTTGAATGGATTCACCCACGATTAACTGCCTACGAAACTCAAGCACAAACCATGGGTGTGTCTAATCTTCGATCCGATTGGTTCCAATCATCCGCGGCGGCTAACTTAAAACAGTCTTTGTGTATGTCAAGTCACTCCTGACTTCCTTCCGTTCACGACTACCTGGCTCGCTAAAAAAATTCTCTCCTTTGACACGCATGAGATCAGTCGGAGCGACCGGTCAGTGCTTGAGCAGAATCAATGCCATTCTCCACGCCTGACCTCCTCCTGGCTGTTTCGGTTGTCATTGCATACACACAAGCATGGCGGAAATTCGGATAGAAGTAATGTTTACATTTGTCTTGCGCGTAGCAAGCACACTCTTAATCTCTTACAGCCGGGATGAACGAATGTGATGGTGAATTTTTCGTGAATTTTTCTAACGTCAGCGATCCCTCCACATTAGGAAAATTCCCTATTATTTCGTGTGTGTGTGTGTGTGTGTGTCACCTGTGGTGACATTTCCCCTCTCGTGCTCCGGTACCGGTGTATGAAGGATTCCCTTTATTCCTGTTCAAGCTCTCGATATATATATAAAACGAAAACCTAAGCGGTTGTGTGAAAAATCAAAATTTGGCGATTGATTAAGTCACAATCTTTAGCAATAACCGGGCAAATTAACATAAAAAATTAATTTCGAAGGGGAATTCGTCGTGTACATAGCTAAAGAATCGTGAGCTGAAAAGTTAGTAAGCATTAAACAGCTGTTTCGACCTGGTCGGGTCTCATTAGCAGTGCACAAATCTATCTACGTAACTGGGAATCGAACCTGGCACCCCATGGGCAGAACGCAAGCATGCTACCCACTCGACCACCTCCGGGCAGCTGGTCAGACTGTTTTTCATTTCACGTTACTCACATGAGAATATTGATTGGAATTTTATGTTCAATAGTTTTCAGACGAACTTTTGTTTAACAGTTTCATAAAGTTGTTAAGTAGATTCAAACAGTTGGAATGTAAAAAAGTTGCTGAGCATTTTGTGTTGCCATTTATTTTATTAGTGAACAATTGTTTTTTTTATACATTGCTAACTTCCATTTTGCCCCCCCACCACCACCACCATGCTCATCTCTCGTACCTGTTTTCTGCTTTCAGAATGGGTTGACAGCTTTACATTTGGCCTCCAAGGAGGCCCAAACCGATGTGGTACGTGA
>UZAN01046973.1:5520-19501 GCA_900618425.1 Echinostoma caproni
TTTAGACAATCGAAAATAGAACCAGCCGAACAATTCTTGCAGTTGCGGTCACATTGGCAGAACGAATCGGCCCGTGGCAAAGCGGATGTCTGAACATATTCCCAAGTGATTGGTACAATCGATGACGCAACAAAGTCTTACAGGTCAAACTGTTAAGAGAAATCCAGGGTCATCAATCGCGAAAAATCTCATGGCAACTGGACACATCTTTAACCCATAAATGTCATTCAAGTCGTTATTAAGTAACACGAACCCCAGGATTTTGTCGTTTGGCGCGGCGATGCTAATCAGTGTACGTAACCCAGTTTTGTGCGCATAAAAGTTTCTTACACAATCAGTCAGACTGCCATGGAACTGATTTCTCACCTCACTCTCTCCCCCGCTTGCTTGACTATTGTCCGTTTTATCACTGTAGTTACCAAAAATTGCTTGTATAAATACCAGATTGTTTTACGTTGTAGCGATTGAAGAGATTAAAAGAAATGTTAACATCTCACAGTATTTGTCTTCTTTCGGTTCTAACAAATTGGATAAAGAGAACCCAATGTTTTATAGTCATATAAACAGACTCCAGAGTCATTTGTTTATTCGCAACGGGTTGGTTTAATCTATCCAGTATTACACTGATCACGCGAATGCTCTAACGCACTGTGTCGCTTTACTTATTCTGTTTAACGATTGAAACTCTGGTAGACTCTGGTGTGATTCAACTTCGTACCCTTTTCCTTATTTTTTTTCTACATTTTGGAACTTGCCTGGCAACCCTGGTGATTGTTTTCATAAATATGAGATCTTCCGTTTTTCACGTTTCCCGTCTTCCTTTGCCTCACCATTTACAATATCATCCACATTCCGTTTATTTTTGTCAATATCCATCGTTTCTGCCACCCCCGTCTCATACTTCGAAACAATACAATCTTAATCGATCTATGCACATTTCAACTGTTTTCAACAGCCTAATAAGGACACATTTGTGTTACAATTACGGCTTTTACAGGTTACGGAAACAGACAGAAAAGAGCACTGGATAGCAATGGATTCACCACCACCACCACCACCACCACAACAACAACAACAACAACAACAACAACAAAAACAGTGGTAGTGGTGATGTCTGTGAAGAATCGAATGAACCAATCGAAACATGACACTAGTTTTTCACGTTCCTCAAATTTTCCGTTTCATGTACTCGCCTATCTTATCTTATTTTCAATATATTAATCCTTCATAAGCTGTGCTGGTGAAAGAATATAAGAGACTGTTGTACTTCACAGGAGTTTATAAAAATAATTACCATATGTAAGCAGATCCCCGAAGTAGGAGATTTAATTGTTGAACAACGTCTGCCTTCCAAGAACCACCCTCTCAAGATATTGACAGGAACCAAGCATCCTCGTTACACTGTCCTATTAATTTGAATATGTATTTCCTCTAGCAGAACTGTGGGTATTCAACACTCTGAGATAAAGATTGCGATCTGTGTGTAACCATTATTGAACAACAGACAATAGTAACGATCAGTCAAAAGTCATGGAGTTCAAACAGAAGCTGTGTGGCGACGGGAATAGAGGCGATTGGTAATGATTTGTTTAGCAAATGACATTTTTTTGTATAAATCATTCCTTTTGTTGATTCCTTCGAATTCACCAAAATCGCTATTTCAGTGGCCTTTCCCCTGTATCTCATTGCGGTGATCCTAGGCTGCGAGATGACGCATTCCCTGGAGCGACACGTTACAGTTTTTGGACAACTGTGATCAATCAAGCTTCATTGGTGACGTCAGCAAAGCACGTACGTGTCAAAACGTCCAGACTACAAACCATTGGCCGACTGTACCAACCAATCAGAAACCGTGCGGCCCAAACGAAAGCTGAACAACGCCAGAAATACTAGAACGCGATTGGCAGACACTTGGATGACCAATGAACTTGTTTTGTACATTTTATTTCATTCTCCTGATTTCTTTCAATAAACGAACTACTACTTCTGTGACATTTTCCTCGCGTCTCAGTTAAGTGGGATACTATCGTTTAAGTACCAGTGTGATCCAGTGCTTACGCCTCGTCCCTGATTGCTAATCCGTGATTCGTATTTAGTGTTCAGTGAGTACTACTAATACTACAGTTACTACACTCGTTAACGATAGATTTCGGCAGACCAATACCAGTGTGATTCCTGATTCCTGATAGCCCATTTACGATTACCGTTTCGTTTCTATTACTTAAATGACTTCATGGAAGTTAGTGCAACATAGTTTTACGGCCAACAGTTTTCCTATCACCCCTGTCAGCCATACAACACGGGATAGAACGCTCAATAAGTAAACATCTTTCATGTAAATTTGTTGCTTATATCTTTTTATTTTCCATATCCTCTTCACTTTATTCTTATTCTTATAAATACTACCATTATACAAAAAAACTGATTAATCACGATAATAAAATATTGAAACGAAATTATGCTGCAAAATCCACTGCATTGTGAATGAAACCAAACTACAGATGTTTATTGTAACGATGACATCTTCGTCGTAAGCCATAATAAAGGAAGACGGAGAAAAACTATTTGCAATGACTCAACATCATTCATCCCAAAATCCAGCTAACTCACAACATTAAACGGGACTATCGCATCGAGTTCTTAGATATAAACGTTAATCGTCGACCAGATGATGCATCGATTAAAAGATCTGTCTTCCGAAAGAACACGTGGTCTGGACAAAAGTTGCATTTCAAGAGTTTCGACCTCGTGCGATACATAATTGGTCAGGTTCGCGCATGACAAATGCACAGAGGACTCTTTAAACGACGAAAGTGACCTCTTACAAGAAGTTCTTTGCGCTTATGAATGTCCACTTGCATTCATCACCAAACATTATAAAGCGACACCTAAAGCAGAAAAAGCAATATCTGCTCCAAAAATGAAAGCTTTTTTGAAGTTATCATACAAGGATGATGACGTGAATGAATTATCGTCAGTAAGCGGTTGAACTCCGTCGTCAAGCTTGTCCATTGCGTAGTTGATCCGGCCGTTGTCTTCACTACCACCCGGATACCAACGACATCGTTGAAAGAACCACTGCCTCCCTCCGCCAAATTAAATTACATTTACCAATTCAAGTGTGGATGCTCAGTCATCTACATTGGCCGGACGGAGGGGCAGCTACGTCATTGAATGGCCGAACACATCCTCGGGTGACTTAAAAATGCGATGGACAATAAGTTGAAAACTGATGTTCAGTTGTTCGCCGAGCTTGGCAATTGTATTGCAAACATTTCATCACCAATTGAGATGACATTCTCATTGCTTTGAGAATGCTGCATTGAGAATGTCACCTCGATTGGGGATGAAACGTTTGCAATACAATTGCCAAGATCGGCGAACAACTGAACATCATATTATACCACCCGAGCTACAAAAACAACAATCAACACCGTTGTTTACCAAACTGTCAAGTTGAAAACTGTTAAGTCATGGACTGAGCAGACTTAGATCTTCGATAACAGAACACTTATTCGAGTAGAGAAATTTTGTCATTCAAACCCACACACTTCAGGTCATCTATAACACAACAAACACAAAGTTACTGAAATTTGCCGAAGCTCTAGACATTCATACTCTCAAACCCGATCTATGCAGACAACGTGAATGGTTAGTCACATTAGCTTTGCCTTGGTGATTAGTCCCTATCCTCTCTCGTTCTTTTTTTTCAATGTGTCGTGTTGTTCGTTGTTATTTGCGATCTTGTCTTCATCTCACTTTGACTGCAGTATGCAGCGAAATGACCATGGACCACGTTGTGTAAACCCATGTTTCTGACTTCTCTGTTCAAAGATGTGACAGGAAAAAAATTTCTAGATGCAAGAATGTGGTGATCCTTGCCTGCGGGATGACGCATGCCACGGAGCGACACGTTACAGTTTTAGGATAACTGTAATGAATCAAGCTTCACGGGTAACGTCAGCAAAGAACGTGCGCGTCACAGCATGTGGACTACAAACCATAGGTAGATTGTACCGGTCAATCAAAGAACGTGCTGAGCAACGCCAAAAATACTAGAACGCAATTGACAGAGGCCCGGATGATCAATGAGCTTGTTTTGTACATATTATTTCATTCCCCTGATTTATTTCAATAAGTGAACTACTTCTCCTTTGGCCTTTCCCTCGTTTAGTGCGTACTACTACTCTTCCTATGGTTATTACAAAGAATCTTTTTATTCCAAGTCAGTTCAGTACGAATTTTTATATAGTGCTGTATTACGTGTCCAATGGAGTGTGTAAATGTGAACGCGTGCATCACTGATTTTGCCGTTGCAATTATTGGGAAAACCTTGGCCAATAATTACACGGCGAAACTCATTTGCACTGCATACAAAATGGGGGCCGGGAAACATACATAAGGCCATCCCTAATAGGAAGCTGTCAGTGGTATAATGCCACCAAGACAGAGACACTGGCAGATGGACGGACGGACGGACAGACTCTGCAGATGCATGAGATTTATGTTGGCATTCCTGTATCCTTGCCTTCCCCCAGCCCCCAAATTGTTTCATGCAACTGGTTATCTCGCCTGCAGTGCGGATGAGAGGGAAATGGGTGGTGAAACTGCCTTCTGTAGATTTGCCCATTTACTTTGTGTAACAAAGACAGAAGCTACCTCCCATTTGATATACACCCAAGTATACAGTGCTCCCTTTTTTACAACCCTTCAAGTTCCTTATAATAATCCCATGGTTTGGTTGTAGTACACGTACAGAGAATCACTTATTGAGGAATATTGGAATACCTCAATGATTTAGATTAAGTATGCCCGAAAAACAGCATTCGGAAGATGAAACGGTATGTCTGTCCACAGTACACCAAAATTGACGACCGAGTGTCCTAACTTGCATTTTCTAAACATCACCTGAGCAGTCATTTTGGTGTGTCTACCTCACTCAGCTACTCCTCCTTAGACGTTCCTACTATCAACCTCGTTCATCTATGCCCCCACTGCAATAAAAATGTACAGGTACACACAAATACGAAGGAGGCCTTTCGGTTACCACTGGCAACGGAAATCGTCTGGTGCACCTGAACGTGAACCCAGCACCAACCAACAAGTCTGTGCGAATATGCGATGGTGTGGTGTGGCTACATTCGTTTGTTATTTATTCCCCTTTCTCGCTCGCTCTCTCTCTCACACACACACACGCGCACAAAAACCTTTTAACTGACAGCCTTCTTATCTTTTGGGACCAGTGCTGCTCTGCATCACCAATGCAAGTGCATTTTGGCGCCAAGTATGATTTACCTCGTCGTGACCAATGATAAATGCATTATTTAACCTTAACTATCAGACACGAGGCTCGTCTATCATCCACTCATGTTAGTGGACTCGAACAGTCTGAGAAAATGGCTGTTCTGTCATAGTGAAGTATTTATACGATGACATGCTGCGGTTTCCTCATTATCGGTTGTTTTTTCTATATAGTTTCCATTGTTCCTCAAACTCATTCACGTGGAAACTTGTCCACTGTGATTATCCTTTCGACCATTCATTTCCCACCCACTCCCACCCCAGGGTTAAGGAGTATACAAGTGAATCAGTACATGGTACTGATAGGCCTGAATGACAGGGGTGGTCGGGTGATGTTGTGGTGCAAGATAATGAATGGACGGAGAGAGATAACCATGAATTGGATGAAGAATGGAGTTTCTGCAACAAGGCACACAGGTATAGTACATGGAAACAGCTCCGGACAAGATAGTTAAAACAACAACCCGAAACGAGCAAACGGTAAGCTAACGTTTAGCNACGATCGGCACTAGACTATCAAGACAATGCTGGGCTAATCCATACACCGAGTCGTCGATTACTGTATCGTTCTCATGGATCGAGCCATTCCAGTAGATACGGCACATGGATGAAGAGCCGTGGCCTTCAACCACTATCAGAGATCAGCCAACGTCGTGAGTCGTGTATTACCCTGCTGCGCTCCCAAGAATCGACTAAATACAATGGAAGGTGAGCGTGACTTACGTTTGAATTGGATCAATATAAGTTAGTCCACCGATTGGCTGGCTGCATTACAAGTATATTAGAGCACGTAAGGATTGGTGTGGTTCCCTACCATGCACTGTGTACAGTGAGGAGAAATTAAATACTTTTTAAGACAAGCCGATTCATAGTCTATCAGAAGATACGGTCAGCATGTCTTTTGAGTTATTTGTTTTCATGAAACATGACAAATAGTGGCATGTAGTCAGTCATTGGATATACTCAATTTCTTGTCGTTTTTCCCATTCAGTTGCTTTCTGAGAGCATGTGCTATTCAGAAATTTTAACGAAAAGCAAGTATCAAGGTTTTGATTGGTTAATGACGCCTACACATCAATTGAGAAAATCACAATTATCCGTAGAGCACAGTTAGGAAACGTACACACTTTTGCAACAGGGTCCAGTTTAGGCCTTGTTCTTCAAAGATTGTTTCATGAGTCGTTCCTCAACGCTTTTGCCTTTGATTCCAAACATAGACCCAGATTTCCACACTCTGCTCAGCCACGGAGAGCTTGAACTTGCTCCCAGGTGATCGGTTAGAGTGTGGTTGGATATTGTCTTGGGCCTCCTGTGTGAGCTCACAAAAGCCATGATCTGCACATTGTTGTTGAGGTATAAACATCAATTATTGGGAGTTCGTCTATTCTCCACATTAGTTATAGTAGTTGATTCACAGTGGGTTGTTTCAGCACACAATCCAGGGGTTCCTAAACAGAGTATTACCAAGGATACAGAAGGCGTACTCACTGCCGACGAGGTCCGAAGAGGACGAAGTAGCTAACTGATCCTCTGTGCCGACCATGACACCAAAATGGAAAGTCTTCTTTCTAAATTTGCATACAAATAAAAGATACAATGAAAGCTGACAGCAAGTGTAGATTTTTATTCATTTTTTTAAAATGTTCAGAGTAACTTTCCTTCTACGCAAAATCAGAATAATCAGCAGGCTAACATCTCAAACGAACATATGATGAACCAGTCAATCAATCAACCAATTCAGCAACCAATCAGTTATTCAATCAGCCAATGAGTTAATTATTTCACCAAAGAAATCGCTCTTTCATTAGAAAAAAAAAGGAAGTGATCAACCAACTTGAATTAAAACAATAAGGTCTACTTCACTGATGAATGACTCATGCAAACAACGGTGTCCTGATTGATTTGTGAGAATCCAGACAATTCGATAACTCAATTCAAATTTGTTTTGTCCGTGTTTCGAAAGATTTCACTCACCGGTTCTTCGGTGCTCGAAATGATTAATCTAATCAAAAAAGAAAACAGTCGTCATCCAGCTCATCTTTAAAAATTGGCATCCCAAGAGATGCAGAGGCACAATTTCACTTCGCACGGAGTAGAAGAAAAAAAGATCTAAACACCACACAATCCAAATTGGCAGATAACAGTCTGCTCAAAACCTGCACTTGTCAGTTTTCATATACATGTCCCATCATGTCAAGTAAATCAGTCGGAACAAAAACTGGCTCTAGTCCACATACACACACACACCGAGTAACTCGATCGATGATTCAGATGAAATGAAGTCCGGATCTACAAGCACACACCTGTTGTTCACGTGTCTTTAACAAGGGACAGAAAATGGTAAGATTCATTTTCGGTACACCGTTAGGATTATCTAAATATTTGCTGTTCGTAACGCTGAACATATTTGTTTGAACAACTCAGTCCGTTTATGAATCAATACCACGACTCGATGTTCCGTAGATGGGTAAGATGCTAAGGACAGCAAAAGATGGGACTTAAAAATCTTCATAGAATATATTACTATACGTATTGTGAATAGATACTTTTAATAAACAGATCTAATCGAAACTGAGAAGCAACGGGTCCCCTTGAAACAATTGGGGGTTCTTACAGGCAACAAAATTTATAATGAAGTAACTAATTTTTTCCAAATAATAATAAACAAGCCTTGGTGAGTCTTTAAAGCAGTGATTTTCGTGATTTATTTATACTCAGCAGATGCAATGGTTCACAATGTAGTGGATACTCCCATTTCATCAATAAGGGTTGACCTAGATCATGATGAGTTAAGAGCTAAGTAAAGAGAATGAAACAATTTTCATCTATACCAAATTAACAATGACAATAATTAAGATGTAAAGTTTGTGTACACTAATAATCGATTGGTATACTCTTATTCTTCAAGACTTTCTCAAGTCTTTTCGGCACCCAATCCACCAACTTTGTTATGAAGTCATTTTCTATTTTGTGTTTCATTACGTGTCGCACTTTTAACTCCAATGTCCAATGTACAAGTAGCACATTGACCTCTCTCTTCAAGACAGAAAACAGATTTTCAATCACATTGAGATCCGGGCTATTAGGGGGAAGCTGCATGAATTGGACCTCAGAGTCACGCATCTTTTCTAAAGTTTAAAAGCACCACCGCCACTACGATTGTTTTGTGATGGCCAACAGTAAGCATTGGACAGTTGTTGAATTGTGATTGGAACCAATCAACAATACACAACATGTTTATGTGCCGGGCATAGACTGGATTCGAGAGCTTTCGGGATTCTTGATACCCTGCTACGATACTTTGCTACACGAAATGAAACCGCTAAACATCTAGTGTCTGATGTCCGTCAATTAGTATGAATAATCAATGAAGATCAATGAATGAGTAGCCTTATTTTTTGAAATCTTTTTTCCACATGGGAAGATCACGTAATACCTATTCTGACTTGATTCAGATTTGGATAAACTAGCATCAGGATACTGCGAATGGCCCGGAGTGCGTCGATCCCCATTAGGGGAGAAGAGTCAATACAAATGTAACAGACAGAGGATGAGTGCATTGAAAATTTTCAGACTGACCGCATATCTAATCATGAAATCGATTGGTCGGTGATGTAAAAGCAAACCAAGAATGGATTAAAACAACGCTATGTAACATCCCCGAAAATTCCTGGGGCACGCAGTAAAACGAGAACAACTTCGAGAGAGATGAATAGGTATCTGTCACGAAAGTACCGTTTTTACATATGCTAGTAACAGTGCCGTTGGTCTAGCTGTATGTAACAAGCAGAATAAGTGTGACCTGTTGTTCCATTTAAAGGTAGTATTACTACAATCAATGAAATACCAGTATCCAGTTAATTTGTAGAAACATCAAGAATGAATAAGACTCAGCAAATGAGACAGGTGAAATTTTCCAGCGTAGACCGTCTTTGCCGAAGCGCATAGCGGTTGTTGTTGTCTTCGAGGTTGATGTGCATTCATACCCGGGTTAAATGAGACTTGTTTTAATGTTAGGTAGTGTAGATCAACAGGACATGGCTCAAAGTTTATCAATATATTTTTAAAGATTGTGGCGGATATACGCACAGGTAGCCGATCACTGAGCATTCTTATTTCGTGAATACATCCGTTGAACACTAAAGTGAGAGCACCTTTTAGGGACATTTGGGTGAAATCCGTCGAGTATGGACCTTTTGTTTGGTTGAAGTTTCTATATATGATCATTTGACAGTGAACAACAAAGTTCATCACGATTTGTGAGATAGCTTAGTTTGATTGTGAACTCGGGATTGAAGAAACAGTGGGCATTTGATTTTAGCTCTCATACTGTGAAAGGAAAACCCCAGGTTTGGATTTCACGCCAAGAAATCTCTTCAGTTTAATGCACACCTGCTGACTAACTGAGGTCTCGAGTAGAATATTGGTGCATCATAGCCGACGAATCTGTGAACATCACACAGTTTTGCAATTCATTGGGGTTAGGAGAGAGACACAGTTAATAACTTCCAAGCCACAGCGGAGAGCAACGAAATGCTTTTTAAGCAGTCCTGGGAAATCACAGGAGATGACTGAAAAGTCATAGGAAAATTACTCTGATATACAAAAGAACAAATAAGTGAATGCTTCATTCTAAACGGTCTTAGCTAGTATATCCGATAGAATGATCGGTGCAGTTTACAAACACTAATTTGGATGGACATGGGAAGACCAGTGCAAATTTCTCTCTATGCTGGCTCTTTGGTATTGGTACTACAGATTGGTTATGCGTACTAAGGTGTTGATCGACGACTACAATGAGTAATCAGATTAGAATGTATTCGAAACATTTAGAAACATTCAGATGCAAACCAAATTGATTTGAAATATTTGCACTCGTGTTGAACAGTCCCCAAATGGTTTGATTTCAGATCGGATTGATATGATCGAACCAAGAATCACATTATAAGCATAGTTAAATATCTTAACTACAGTCCTGTAGGGCAATATAAGTATGAAGAAGGCACCACAATCTGAAAGTTCTCGAATAACTGACTAATATTTTTTAAACATTTCTGTTGGCTTTTGTTCCCTGAATCCTTCCAAACCAATCGTCTTCCGGCATCTCTAAACAAACTAGCCGGCCTGGTCAGGTAAATCATCTCACGTGGATCAATTCTTTAACGTCAAGTAAACGCAGTAAACGCATAACTGGTCGGAACCTAACGCTGTGTTTGTGTGTGTGTGTGTGTGTGTGTGTGTGTGTGAAAAATCTTATTACCAGTCTTGGATGGTCAATTTTCTGTCGAACCTCTCTTCATGCCTGCACGCCGAATAACGGTGCATTCAATGCAAACCGGCCTACTCGCTAATGAACCCTCCTTGCAAACGCACAGACGGCTCTTTCGGTGTATTCTATTCAAATGGTGGTCTCCCACAGCTCCCCAGCCGGTTCACACATAGTACGCATAGTACGCACTGCTGACGTATCCCAACAAGACAAACTAACTCCCTAGGACTGTCTATTGACCGGTACGAACTAAAATTCACCCCAGCGCGTGCCAAATTTTCCTCTACCCTGGCCACCTTTTAAGTATTCCAACAAGGTGAATAAGCCTACAACAATGTGAAAACGCAACACATTTTATAGTCAACTCTCTGCCCCATTGAACCTTCTGGAAACTCATATGAGAAGCAATTGTGTGGTCTTTGAATCGATGTGAAGTTTTGGCAATTGAGGTCAAGAGTTTGGTATCATAATGTGTCTTTGTCCAGAGGGTGTGCGTGCTTATCTGTACCTGAGCAGGTGAATAATTATTTATCTTTGTGTGGGTGTCCACAATAGTCACTGTTTTTGTGTTCCGTAAGAAGGGCACATGGAAGGCAAGATTTGGACGAGGAATTAAACTCGTATGGACACAGGCAAGATGGGATCAATTCCATATAAAGGAATTTCTCCACCACATAGCTATCAGAGTCCGGTATTTCAGAGAGAGAAAAGAACTAACTCACTTAGTCACACCGAACTCCTCTGATGTGCGCTTTCGGATTAATTGCTTGCAACATATGTGCATCGAATCTCTTATATGAAGGACCTCACAAATGTGAATTCAGCAAGAACAAGTTTGTGTGACTTTTCCCCTATTTGTCGTCCCCAGGGCCAAGATACCCGTGCGTCACAGATGGTTCCGTCTTACCTGTTCAAGCATCGAATAGGACTACAGTACAATCAGCGTGAACATTATCAAAATCCGGTATCCGTACACAAGTAACCAATTGCATTGCCCTTGAATACCAATAGTGATCTGACATTTCTCGGGTACAAGTTTAACACTGAAATGGACTACAATCCGGTGTATGAAACATAAGAAAAATAACGAAATTTCCCAATAGATCGTATGGTCCAACAGGATTCGTCTCGGAAGAGACTCGAACATCCAGTCTTCGGCTCCGGAACTCGACACCTTATCCATTAGGCCACCGATAGGATGAACGTATTCGTTAATACTATTAATGTAACCAATGGAAGCACACTCGTATGTGGTTGTGGTGCATTATCAATATCAGTGTGCACGCACGCTAGTGAATCTTGGGTGGTCTAAAGGATAAAGTGTCGTTTTTTCTAAGCAGAAGAATGAGGGTTCGAATTCCTTACGAAACGGATTCTTTGTATTTTGATCGACATGAACTTGGGGGAAAACGTTATCGTCTTCCTGATTCATGCACAACTTCACATGACGCATGTGACCTCGAATGTGCCTCAAATTGTTCCATTGTAGTGCAATTCAGTTGATTCAATATGCATACATAATGACAGAACCACGCTTGTACAGTACCGTCATCTGCCTGAATAACCTTTTGAGAGAAACCTGATTATCTACACACCCTTAAAGTGGCCCGTTTTGAAACCGTTAAAAGATCTTCAGGAAGCGTAATATGGTTTACTTGTACATTTTTCACCTGTTTGAATGCTTATTCGATCTACTATATTTTTCCTTGAGCAGAACGCAACAAACAAATTGCTTAGACGCAGTGTTGGAAGCCACAACCAACCACCGACAAACCAAAGAACTGAACGCTGGATTGGCAAGTGCTATATCCATCCTGTGCAAAAATCAATTCAATTGATGCATTGTGGACCAACGTTCATACAGATGTCGGTTTGGTCACATGTCGTAAACATATGCATTATTGCTGTATGCTTACTTGAATATGTATCTAATGCCTTGGCTGTTCCCGATCGCGAGTCTCGGTGGCCTAATAGATAAGGCGTCTGTTTCGGGAACCGAAGATGGACGGTTCGAGTTCCTTCTGAGACGGATTCCCTAGTATTTTGATCGAGATGAATTTAAACTTGTCAAAGTGTCCGGTTTGATTGTATTTGATTTGATTCCCGGCGTGTCATTTTGCTACAGTTCTTATGTTTTCTATTCATCCGTTTGCATGATACTTTTTGTGTGATTGCAAGTGAAACACCGGTGCACATGTGAAAGCGTGAAAGAATTTATTGTTGGATTGCGAGTGATGGGATATGGTGAACAATTCCAAGTGTTACACACTGATCGTCCATGAATGACGCCAGACATTCCAGGGGACATTGATGGAGCACTAACTTGAACGAATGTCCTCTGAGGGGAGCACAACCCCATTTGAATACGGTCTGTCCGTTGACAATTTTGGTGACTAGAAATTGAGTACATCCCAATATTTTACCATCCCCATAGACCTAAATAGGGAACTCACTGTTCGATAGAATGTACACTGAGTACCGAAGCGGGAACAGCATCGACTCAAATCGATCAAAGATAGACTGAAGCAGATCGAGAAACATTGGAAGTTTTGGCCTAGTTGATCGAGCAACCTAAGTCTAGGTGACCAATAACGCCTTAGTAGTTCATATTGGAAGCATACTGTACGTTGACGATATTCCACTCTTTTGTTTCCCAACCGAGGGAATTTCATAGCGTTATGACAATTTACCAGATTATTTCGGGTTGTTTTGTTCAGAACTATTGAACGGTGTCACTTCACTTCTTACAAGGTGTTTCCTTTCTTTTCTTGGCTCACGAAAATGTTCCATGTCCTCTTTCTTTAAGGAGTTGCAGTAGTTAGAATTCGCATTGATTAATGCAATATCCACCTCCGTTATTGCATTTCAATGGGGTGGATGTCGAGAGTATTCATCTGAAGGCATCCAGTGAGACCACTGTCGTCGCCGGTATTATCAACAATGCTCTAAGCTGTCTAGGACAGTGTAAAATCGCTTATCTGGATTTTTAGTCGAAATATATCACTAGATGATAAATGCTCACGTACTAAACAGGAAAACTGATACAGGTGATTAGGGTAAAATGCGCTAGCGTCTATGCATTCCAAGGTGCTGAATACCCATAGGAAGAAAGTACATATTAGCCGGATTTTGGTAAATAGTAAGGGAGAATAATTACAACACAGATATCCTAATCAAGGGAATAAAATCGAAGACGAGCTAGATTTGAAGGTCATAGGCTCAAGGTTTGAGCACTCTGAAAGGAGTCTGATGCTACTCCAGCAGGCCTATCAGTCTATTTTAGGCCAGGCCAAGAAAATCCTGCCACAGAACTATGCTTGGTCTACGGTCAGAGTGTGTAGATCTCGCAGCCAGGCAGATTGCAAGCAGGTGCAAGATGTATTCTCTCTGTGAGAGAAGACATCCTGCAAC